>JANPXK010000262.1:0-61576 GCA_024704745.1 Rosa lucieae | reverse complement strand
CATGCCTTCCACGCCTATTCTGAAGTAGAAACGTCAAGAACCTTCAAGAATCTTCAAGATTATCACGGCAATTCAATCCTTACTCAACAAGAAGTCCAAATTCCACATTGCTTTGTAATTCGAATTCTTTGAGACTTCCTCTTCCATGTGCAAGGCATATGACCTTCTTGAGACTTCTAGACGCTTCATGGACATTCCATAGACTTCTCCTAGCTTCCACAGGTCTCCAAGTATGAGTAGAACTCCATATGCAAGTAGGTTTCCTAGTTGAATACAAACTTCTTTTCTGCGATTCTTCTACACTCTTCCGGAACCTTCTTGAGTAATCCTTATCCAACAGGGACTCCTTGTCACACTAGGATTCCTTATCTGAGTAGAATTGGGTTTCCTTGTCCAAGTAGAACTTCTAATTTCCGCGACTTAAGAGTTTGAATCCAAGTCAGCTTCTGATTCCTACTCCAACTAGGATTCCTTTTCCTAGTCAAACTGGGAGAACTTCCATTTCTTCATTCCTTCTCATTTCTGCGCCACTTGTGCCTTCCTTAGCCATTTTTGGACTTTGAGACTCCATTTTCACCTGTAAAACACTAACTAAGTTAAATTGATCAAGATAAAGGAAATAACTTAGCAAAATATAGGGTTTAAACATTATAAACGTCGCATTTTATGCTCCTATCAATAACAGTTACTACCCAGTGGTTTAGGTCCAAAATCAATTCAGTCCCTAGACTTCTAATTTCATCAAAAACACCCATGCACTTTCAATTTTGATCTAATAGGTCCAATTCGTTAATATTCTGTTATGAGTTCAAGTTATAGTTGGATTATTTGTTAAAAAAATTATTTATTTTATAGTAGGACTCACTCCTAAATTGACTATGCAGGCCACCTCGACACCACATAATAAAACATAGGCCATATATAAGCCACGTTAACAAGTTAAATAACTTCAATTATTGGAAAACTAACAAATTGGACCTATTATATCAAAATTGAAAGTGCAGGGGTGTTGGATGAAATTAGAAGTTCAGGGACTGAATTGATTTTGGACCCAAACTACAGGGTAGTAATCAGTATTTAACCCAAAATAAAATGTCTTGCTTTGGGTTTCTGGGTAGGGAAACCATGGATCTAACATGAGAAGGTGAAGAAATCCAAATTGGAATTGTAATTAGAATCGGAAGAAGAGAGAGGGAGTGGATGATGGTGTGGTGGACGAAGGAGAGATTGTGGGAGATGGAGTGGAGGAGCGCTTCATGAGGACGATGGAGTTGGCGGAGTAAATGAGGTCTGTCACCCAGAAGTCGCCATCGCCGCCGCGAGTTAGAGGGTCGAGTCCGTTCACGGTGATGGGGAAGAGCAGATGCAAAGTGGTGAGGATCGAGGCGGTTCCGGTGTGAAATTAAGGAGAGTCCTCTTCTCCTACCTCTGTGTTGATTGCTTGCTTTGGGTTGATTAGACTGAAATAGTAAGAAGCTTCGGGAAGGTGGTCAATGCCAGCGACAGAGACGAATAGCGACTCTATTTCTCGAGATGCGGCAGCGTGACAAAGACAAGGAGAAAGTGGAACTTTCTGCTACTTCCAAGCAAGAACCGCAGCGAGCTAGATACTGCTCCTCCGCTTGCTACGATGGCATTTTGGGTTGTTAAAAGCTTCGGTCTTTTGTTACTCCCAGTTAGATTGTTTTGGTGTTGATTTTGATGATGGTTTTGTGCACAGTGAGCGAGTTCATGTTTTGTGCACAGGGGCCAAGCTATTAATTTAAAGATTCAAAGACTCAACCTTTTCTTTATTTGTTTATCTCCAATTTCATCCATGCTATCAATTCAGTTTTCTAGGTCAGGAAACCATGGATCGAAGATTAGAACTTTGAGAGAGAGAAAGATAGAAAGTGAGAGAGAAGAAGAGGAATGAAGGAAGAAGAGAGAAAAAATTGGGTCGACCTGGTTGGAAGCTGGGGCGTGGTTACGAGGCAGGGCTCGGCCAGAAGAAGCTAGGGCGGTTGACAGCAACTTGGCTTGGAGGAATGGTAGCTACAGCTTATCTGGGCTTTTGGGCAGTAGGTGAAGGCAGAGCTGAGGTTGTAGAGAGAGAGAGAGAGAGTTAGTGAAACTACCAAACTACCCTTCACAAAATTAAATAATGACATGAGGTTAACGGAGTCATTGACGGTGTGTACCAAAAGCGGGTCGAGATTTATAGTTCAAGTACCAAAGTGAAATTAGTGTAAAGTTAGGAATGTTAATTCACAGTGACCTTTAGTTCAGTTACTGTTTGAAAAATTCTCCCTAAAACAAAAATGGAATAGAGTCGAAACAGATCCTAATGTCTTGACTACTACAGCGTCACAATGTATTTATTTATTTTAGAAAATATATAATTTCATTCATTTATCCATGGCCAGAAGGCATGTAGATCAAATGCTATCTTACACCAAAATCGTAAAAGGTATAAGCTACCAAGCAAAGGACAGGTGACCCTCACTGCTAACACATTCGCTCATTTAAAGCCTAATCATATGAACACAAGTCCAAACTATCGAAATCCTTGTAAAAGAAACCCTAGCCGCCTAGAGACCTCAATTGGTGTTCAACTAGTGAAGCAAACTTAAATAGCAGGAGACCATATTCATATGCTAGAATGAGAGACACTAAATAGTGTAATCGAACCAACATCCTGCATAAATTCTCCAAGGTCCCAAATCCAAGCCCATAGAGAACTCTGACCCAATAGAAAATTGAATTGGACCCCACATAACCCAAACTTTTGAAAGCCAAATCTGACATGGGCACCTAGCGCTGGACACCCAGAGATGGCCGTCATCGTCGTCCACCTATAGCTTCAACTGTACCCAACAAAGCCACTAGCCTCCCTGGATGAAGGATCCGATCAGCCAGCCATCGACTCTGGGTCCCAAATCTAGATCTTCCATAGGGCTAGTGAGAACCGCATCACACTGATCGGAAAACCCAAGAACAGGAATCCCACATTCAGTGCTTGAGCACAACCATCGCCACCGTCCTTCTGCACCCACAACAGCCACAACATTTGCCACCACAGCAAGATTCAGGTTCCTGTGCCTCCATCGAAAATCTTCCAATCCCTATAAGAAATGAGACACCGCTCCAACCCGATTTCGGTCTCCTTACCCAGCCTAAAGATGTCCCTGCCGTGGTCACCGCCAGGAACTAACCCATTCCAAACAGCCTGTAATCCGCCCCTCCCCAAAACGAGGAAAAAGCCGGTCAAAGGCAGCAGCAATCGTAGAGTAGGTGGAGGCAACAATGTCCTCCCTGGAAGCCGCACCAAGGGGGCGGCGCTAGGTTCTCCGAGGAAAGGCTCTTGACTCTCATTATGACTCCTAATGACAATTAATTGCCTCTACAAGCGTCACAATGTAATAGCATCTCCCAAATGAAAAATATTTTTAGAAGTGTTTCTTCCTTTTAATACTACATAGTAGTACATACCGTTGTCAATGAGTGGCCTCTAGAACACACACCGTCAGCCATGATTTCATGACGTCCAATTATCTGCCGGATCAACACGCAACTAGCTAGGCGCTAGCCCATCATAAATGACAGTAAGCTTACACTTACTAATTGAAGTGTTCCATTTTATTTATCTAATAAGGTGATTAATTACAGAGAACCCAATCCTTGCTGCACAAGTAAACCAGTCGTATATTTCAGCTAGCTAAAACATACATGCATAAAATGACTTTTTCTCCGTAGTGGCCTTCAAGTAACCCTCAAACTGATGTGAAGTGCAAAAGCATATCGCCAATTTAAACCCTGAAAATGTCGACGTTAGTATAGATAAGCAGGGATCGTTCAAAACGGGGATTGAGGGTCAACATGTGAGAAAAATCAAAGAGAAGAGAATATACAAGTTCACGAAATTTTAAAGTATTACAAGTATAAACATGCTTAAATTTTCGAAACAACAAAGAAGAGAATCTACATACATTCACATGAATTAGAGAGCAAGAATGAGAAACAACAAAATATACAAGTATATATACATAGATTTCGAAAGAAAGAAAGAAAACAGTTAGAATGGGTTTGAAATCCTACTCCTATTAAATACATTGTACAAATCCATATCATATAGAATCCAATACAACAAAGATTACTAGTATTCTAATTAGATTACTTAATTATTAAAAAACAAATTATTGACCAAGTCAAACACAAATACTAAGTAAAACTAACTCTAACTACTTTCCCTAAAATTAGGACGCTAATCCCTAAAAATAGGAGCACATAACAAACTCCTAAAAACCACCAAATTAATTCTAGAAAACATAACAACAATTTACTATTCACGGAGACACTATTCAGAATTAAAAACATTTCTTTTAATTTTTTTTTATACTGGTAACATGCTCCTAAAAATCTAATAATTTTATTTATTACTACAGACATAGCACCAAAGTTCAATTATTATACGAAAAGAAGACTAATAAGGGGGTTTTTGAAGATTGAAAACTAAATTTTCAGAAAAATAAAGAAAAAAACGTTTATTTACATAGGTGGGAAAAGAAGAATTTTGAAGAACAATTTTCAAGAACATATCAAGACAATCCATTCATGCAATCTTTAATCTTTTAGTTACCATGGAACGATATAACCAAGAAACAAAGATCAAGCGCCCAATGTCCCTTATATGACTTCCCTTTACACAATTGAGTAAGCAACACAGCGCTAAACAATATACTTCGAAGACAAGTATCACACAATCAAGCAACTCTGATCTCATGCATTCGAATCATTAAGAACAAGTGAAAGTTTAGTCAATAAACATGCAAATTCAAGTACTCAAGCAAGTTTTCATTACATGCATAATCTGATCTCGACCTTTGTCACAAAGCCTTTACTACTAAGAATTAGGTATCAACAAGCATACCTAATTACTAGCTCCAATTACATGAATCATCTCTATTTCACAAAGAACAAGAACACATAAAAGTTTTCCATAAAACAAAACCAGATTATCATTCCATATTTCGGCAACAACAAAGATCAAAACACATAAACACAATCAATCATTGACAAAGAACATCAAAATTGCATCCAAAATCAGATTGTCAACTCTGGTTTCGGTTTTACACTTAAAAGAATCAAAACAGAAAATTACAACTACAAGAACATACTAAACCGTGAAGAAAACATAGGAAGGTGGTAGAACAACCCTTAGATCATGTCCCAAAGACCCAAGCAGTCCAAGGTGGTGGCACAAGGTGAAGATCACGCAAGAGATGGAGGATGGCACGGCTAGGAACTTGAAGTAGCGAAAACCTGAAACTCAAGAGCAAACCGGTGAGAAATGAATTTGTGGAGAAAAAGTGTAACCCTGGTCGTCATAATACACAGGTATATATAGGAGGACGTACAAGGCCTCCCAATTCGTTTCTACTTGTTTCTCTAGTTCGTTGTTGATTTAGGACTTCTTTCTACAAAACAGATTTCCAGCAGATTGACCTCAGTCACTAAAACGGCCATAACTTCCTGCTAGAAATAGTATTGATAACCGTAAAAAGCTCTAGAAACTAGACATCCGTAGATTTCCAACCATACAAAGATCATAATTTTCTGAGCTCTGAGAATTTTTCACACTCCTTGAAGTTGACTATCTGCACAGCAGTTTTCCGAATCTGTAATGGATTTGACTTTAAAGCACAAGTTGAGTCCAATTGGTTTTCCTTCACATCACATGCCTCTCACATGCCTTCCACGCCTATTTGAAGTGAAACGTCAAGAACTCTTCAGAATTCAAGATATCACGGCAATTCAATCCACTCAACAAAATCCAAATTCCAATTGCTTTGAATCGAATTCTTGAGACTTCCTCCTTCCATGTGCAAGGCATATGATCCTTCTGAGACTTCTAGAGCTTCATGAACATTCCAATGACTTCTCCTAGCTTCCACAGGTCTCCAGTATGAGTAGAACTCCATATGCAAGTAGGTTTCCTAGTTGAATACAAACTTCTTTTCTGCGATTCTTCTACACCTCTTCGGAACCTTCTTGAGTAATCCTTATCCAACAGGGACTCCTTGTCACACTAGGATTCCTTATCTGAGTAGAATTGGGTTTCCTTGTCCAAGTAAACTTCAATTTCCTCGACTTAAGAGTTTGAATCCAAGTCAGCTTCTGATTCCTACCCAACTGGGATTCTTTTCCAAGTCAAACTGGGAGAACTTCCATTTCTTATCCTTTCATTTCTCGCCACTTGTGCCTTCCTTAGCCATTTTTGGATTTTGAGACTCCATTTTCACTGGTAAAACACTAACTAAGTTAAATTGATCAAGATTAAGGAAATAACTTAGCAAAATATAGGGTTTAAACATTATAACGTCGCATTTCATGCTTCTATCATGCCTCAATCTTAGTCTTCGATCCATCATTTCCATATAAATGCTAGTGAAAATTGAACCAAGTTAGGTTGAAATTATGGCAGCGAAGCATCATCCGAAGTTGGTAATGTGCCGAAAGCAACCAGGAATAGCGATTGGAAGGTTGTACAAAAAATATGATGGTATGTGTGTGTTGTGAGTGCAACTATGGATCGTTCCAACTTCCGAGGGCAGTGTGTCATTTGTGGAGGGGTTGGAATTTCTGATGCTTATTACTATAAAGAGTGTAATCAGCTAGAGAATAATAGAGATGGTGTCCTAAAATTGTGAATCTAGAAACTGTAAGAACATATCTGTTCTATGAATGCAAAAAATATGGTTTAAAAAAAATAACATGACGTGAACGTTCTTAGCTAGTGTTCAATAAATATTATGTACAAAAAGTGAAATTAAGCTGACTGATACAAGGAACTAATGTGTAAGGTTCGAATTAGATGAAAATTACTATTGTTTTGTTTTTTTGTTTTTGTTAGACATGATTAAGTATCGGGAAAAGTTAGAAAATAAATTTCTCCGCATTATAGAAAAAGGAAAAATATGTACGTGTTCAAGTAAATCCCTATTTGTGTGTCTAACCAAACCCTAGGTTACTTGACCTAGTGGTAATAGGGTTTAATTAGAAGATCTAGATATTCCTATTCAATGTATGATTACCTTTCCTTGTAGATTCGGATTCTATGCATTATAACTCTCTATATACGAGGTCCCTATTATCAATGAGAGAACAACACAATTTCCGTTTCTTTACAACATGTTATCAACAAGAGCACCAACCCTAGCCTTAAAAACCAAAACCCTAAAAACCGAAAAATTCTTCACCTGATTAGCCTCGCCGGCGCTACCACTACCCCCGTAGCCCCGACATCGCAACTCAACGCTATCCCTACTAGGTTAGCCTCGCTGCCCCTGCAGCGCCCAAAGCCATGCTTGCCTTTTCCCCAGCGAACACTCGCCTTTCCCCGCGGACGCTCGCCTCCCCCCCCCTGAACACTCGCCTGCCCTCACACACGCTCGTTCGCTGCCCTCGCTATAGCTCGCCTTCCCCGCAGCAACTTCACCTCCAGCCACCAGTTTTCCTGGCGACCTTTTCCCGACAATTTTTCAAGGTACACTTTTCTAAAAGTTCCTGTTTTGAAGTTTTTATTCTTTTTCTCTTCTTTTCTCGGGGACTTGCAACATCCCTTCTTCTACCTCTCTTCTCTCTTCATAGGGGAGACCAAAAGCCGAACTGTGGGGGTTCTTGTAGGGTCCTCCAACTTAGAGTTTTTTGAGATAAAATGATCGACCACATACATCATTGTTTTGATCTAATCCAACCCTCTTGGAATAGTGATACGTGCAAAGCATTCACCAATTTAAACCCTGAAAAATGTCAAACGTTAGTATAGTAAGTAGGGATCGTTCAAGCCGGGATTGAGGGTACTACATGCAACAAACGAAATCAAGAATCAAGAATACACATTCACACGAAAATTCACAAGTTTATACAAAGTTTACAAGTACAAGCATGCATAAAATTTGAAACAACAAAGAACTAGAGAGAGAAACATACATTCTACACGAAATTAGAGAGCAAGGAATAAGAAAGCAACGAATTACAAACAACCTATATATATATACTCTAATTCGAAACAAAGAGAAGAATACAACATAGAATGGGTTTTAGAAATCCTAATCCTACTTATATACATTTTACAAGTCTTAGTCACATTAGAAATCCAAAACAACAAGGATTACTAGTTCTATACTAATTAGGAATCCGAATACACATAGGAAGCAAATTCTAATCCAAGTCAACAAGGAATCCATGTACAAAACTAATTCTAACTACTTTTCCTAAAAAACACCAAGAGAATCCCTAAAATTTAGCAATCCCTAAAAAACAGAAACAAATTCCTAAAAACCACCACAAAACAATTCCTACAAAACACTAAGGTAATTTTTGGCCAATAATTAATTCCTAAGCTATTATTAGTGATAGGAGCATTTTAATGCGACGTTTTACTTGTTTTTCCCTACATTTTCTGCGTTATTTCCTAATAAAACCCTGTTTAGGAAAGTTTCCATTCTTGATGGGAAAGTTCCTATTTGTAGAAAGTTTCCATTTTTGTAGTTTCTATTTATCATTTTGAGTAAGTTTCCATTTTCAGTAGTTTCTATTTTTCATTTTTAAAAAGTTTCCCATTTTCAGTTTAGGAAAGTTGCCATTTTTCATTTTAGGAAAGTTTCTATTTTTCTTACTAGTTTCTATTTTCAGGACCTCCGAGCTAGAAAGTGGAAATGAACTCACAAATGGAAAGAGGAGCTGCGATCACCAAGGGGAGCAAAGATGAAGAACAATGAGCCACAGAAATGAGCAGAAATGAAGTGAGAGGCATGTGATGTGAAGGAAAACCGAATTGGACTCAACTTGTGCTTCAAAAGTCAAATCCATTACAGATTCGGAAATCTGCCTGTGCAGATAAGTCAACTTCAACGGAGTGTGAAAAATCTCTCAGAGCTCAGAAAATTATGATCTTTGTATGGTTGGAAATCTACGGATGTCTAGTTTCTAGAGCTTTTTACGGTTCATCAATAGCTATTTTCTAGAGGAAGTTATGGCCGTTTTAGTGGACTGAGGTCAATCCTGCCGGAAATCTGTTTTGTGAGAAAGAAGTCCTAAATCAACACGAACTAAGAGAAACCAAGTAGAAACGAATTGGGAGAGCCTTGGGACGTCCTCCTATATATACCTTGTGTATTAGACGACCAGGGGTTACACTTTTTCTCCACAAATTCAATTTCTCACCGGTTTGCTCTTGAGTTTCAGGTTTTCGCTACTTCAAGTTCCTAGCCGTGCCATCCTCCATCTTTGCCGTGATCTTCACCTTGTGCCACCACCTTGGAGCTGCTTTGGGTCTTTGGGACATGATCAAGGGTTGTTCTTACCACCTTCCCTATGTTTTCTTCACGGTTTAGTATGCTTGTAGTTGTAATTTTCTGTTTTGATTCTTTTAAGTGTAAAACCGAAACCATGAGTTGACAATCTGATTTTTGGATGCAATTTTGATGTTCTTTGCAATGATTGATTGGTTTATGTGTGTTTGATCTTTGTTGGTTGCCGAAATATGGAATGATAATCTGGTTTTGTTTTATGGAAAACTTTTATGTGTTCTTGTTCTTTGGTGCGCAACATAGAATGATTGCATGTAATTGGAGCTAGTAATTAGGTGAATGCTTGTTGATCCTAATTCGTTAAAGTAGTAAAGGCTTTGTACAAAGGTCGAGATCAGATTATGCATGTAATGAAAAGACTTGCTTTGAGTACTTGAATTTGCATGTTTATCGACTAAACTTTCACTTGTTCTTAATGATTCGAATGCATGAGATCATGAGTTGCTTTGATTGTGTGATACTTGTCTTCGAAGTATATTGTTTAGGCGCTTGTTCTACTCAATTGTGTAAAGGGAAGTCATATAAGGGACATTGGGCGCTTGTAACTTTGTTTCTTGGTTGATATCGTTCCATGGTAACTAAAAGATTAAAGATTGCATGAATGGATTGTTCTTGATTAGTTCTTGAAAAATTGTTCTTCGAAAATTCTTCTTTTCCCACCTATGTAAATAAACGTTTTTGTTCTTTATTAATTTCTGAAAATTTATGTTTTCAATCTTCAAAAACCCCCAATCTTTATGTTTTCTTGTTTGTGTAAATAAATAAAATTAACTTAGATTTTTAGGTAGCATGTTAACCTAGTTAATAAAAAAAAAATTATTAAAAAAAATGTTTTTAATTCGTGAATAGTGTCTCCGTGAATAGTAAATATGTGTTAGTGTTTTCTAGGAATTAATTTGGTGGTTTTTAGGAGTTTGTTATGTGCTCCTATTTTTTAGGGATTAGCTCCTAAATTTTAGGGAAAGTAGTTAGAGTTAGTTTTGACTTAGTATTTTGTGTTTGACTTGGTCAATAATTTGTTTTCTTAATAATTAAGTAATTCTAATTAGTATATAACTAGTAATCCTTGTTGTATATGGATTTCTAATGTGATATGGATTTGTACAATGTATTTAAGTAGGAGTAGGATTTCTAAACCCATTCTAACTTGGTTTTCTTTCTTTCTTTCGAAATCTATGTCTATATATACTTGTATATTTTGTTGTTTTCTCATTCCTTGCTCTCTAATTCATGTGAATGTATGTAGACTTCTCTTCTTTGTTGTTTCGAAAATTTAAGCATGTTTATACTTGTAATCTTATAATGATTTCGTGAACTTGTATATTCTCTTCTCTTTGATTTATTTCTCACATGTTAGCACCCTCAATCCCCGGTTTTGAACGATCCCTGCTTATCCTATACTAACGCTCGACATTTTCAGGGTTTAAATTGGCGATTGCTTTTGCACGTATCAGTTATAAATATTATATAAATGTGGTTGTCCACTGTAAATACTCATTAGTTATGTCCTTATGATGTAAACATTACTCCTATATAAAGGGGTCTAATGAGAATAAAATAGACACTTCTACCTCCTCCTACACTTTGTTTCTCTATTCTATCTCTCTCTAATTCTCTAGTTTATAACACGTTATCAGCACGAATTTGCTCTTATTTTTCTTGTTCTTCTTCTTTGAACTCCATGATGATCCGCAAGCCTTATGGTGCAACATAGTTGCTTATGATCAAGGCTAATGATCTATGAGTTTTTCTTCTTTCTCTCCTAGATGAATATCAATTTTCATTATGCGATCATTTGCATATATTTGTATGTATCTTTAATATCATATAATTGTTGAAAATTTATATTTCATATGCGACAATGAGAATTACATGTTCCATTGCTCAAGACTCGAGTCCTCTGACCGAGTAGTCTTAGAATCTATGGTTCTATAGACATCACACGAGTGTTTTTCTCGTGTGTTCCCTATGGGATCCATTGTTCATATTTATGAACTCTTCGAAACCTTTGTTTCGTATATAAATTTTTCATGAACATACTGTTCTAATAATTATGGATCCTAATATATCTCATCTTTTCCCTTTGTAGAAAGATGATGCATGATAGGAGCATTTTAAAGCGACGTTTTACTTGCTTTTTCCTACATTTCTTGCGTTATTTCCTTAATAAAACCCTGTTTAGGAAAGTTTCCATTCTTTGAATGGGAAAGTTCCTAGTTGTAGAAAGTTTCCATTTTTGTAGTTTCTATTTTTCATTTTTAGAAAGTTTCCCATTTTTAGTTTAGGAAAGTTACAATTTTCATTTTAGGAAAGTTTCTGTTTTTCATTAACAGTTTCTATTTTCAGATCCTTGTCACAAATGAGCTGAAATGAGCTCACAAATGGAGAGAGAAGCTAGCCAACGTTGGAGGGAGACAAGATGAAGTACAAAGGGAAGCACAAATGAAGAAATGGAGCTTTCCTGGTCCAACTAGGAAACCCTGTCCAGAAAAGGAAAGCTTGCCAAAACAAGACTCTTAAGCCAACCAAGAATGGAAACCGAAATAATGAAGTGTCATGGCATGAGAGAAGCTTCTTGAAGACTCTAGAAGATGACATGGCAAGAAGGTGACGCAAGAAGCCCAAGCATTATCAAGAGACTTGGATTTTCGGCAAAAATGGAGGAAGGCCCATGTGAGCTAGGGTTTTGTGATATTTTCGGATAAAAGGAAAATGCATTTTCCTTAGGGATTAAATTTTCCGTGAATTACCTAGAGGAAAGTAAGGTGACAACGTGAAAATTAAAGATGATTGATTGAGGATTTCAAGGAGAGATTTTCTTGGGAGACTTTTATGGAAAGAAATATTGTTGGAGGAATAATTTGGTGTGATTGCCAACGTGAAAATCAGAAATAATCAAGGAGATGAAGCCAAGAGAGATTCAAGGGAGATATTTATGGAAGGAAAATATGTGTGCACCAAGGAAAAGCTAAAAAGGCGTCTAGATTCATCCCTTAATTCCCTAAAGGAATGTTGGCCGAAATTCATGAAGAAAATCAGAATAATTTCAAGAAAATTATGAAATTAAATATTAGGGAGGTATTTTAGAGAATTTTGATTGGTTGGAACACATCACAAGGCTTACTTGGCATTCTATGATTGGTTGGACCACATCACAAGCTTACTTGGCGAATTATCATTGGTTGAAGCTATGTGGAAAATTCTGATTGCTTTGTGAACCCTAGCCGTGCCCCTATATATTCTCCCCTTTTCTCAACGTCAAGGCTCTCCCCTCCCATACAATTTACACTTTAGAAAAAAAATCAGAAAACTCTCTAGTTTAGCCGTGTTCTTCTCCATCCTCTAGGGCAACCACGAAGTTCAAGCAAGGCCAAGGAAGAAGAGGTCAAGCCGTGCACATCATCCATCACCATCCTTGAAGATTGCTTTCGAAATTCAAGAGACCATTCATCACTTCATTCATCTCATCTTCATCACGGTGTAATCCGATTCTCCTTGTAACCTTTGCTTTGTAATTTTCGTTGGTTTTGCCCTAGTTGACACACATGTTTGAACAAGTATTGTTTTCTGAAATTTTATGATTAATTGTTAATTTTCAGATTCATATATTGCGATTTATGGTTGCTTTTGTGTGAGTGTTTGATTAAATTGGCATGATAGATAACTTTTGTATTTTAATCTTATGTGGTTGCAAACACTTAGGGTTTTGATATAATTGGTGCTACGAATTTAAGAACATGAATCAACTTTTTGGTTTTGTGTTCTTGAATCAATAAGTAGTAAAGGTTTTGTACAAAAACCGAATTTAATCAAAGAAGATTGCAATTAGGTGGACTTTTTCATACTAAGTTGCACATTTGAGTTGATAGCCTTTCTAGGTGCTTAATGCGTTAAACATGACATGATTGACTAGCTTTCTAGGGTTTGATTGCATGTTTGATAGGATTAATCTAGGTGCTTTCGCTTAGGTTAATTAGCATTGAAAGTAAAATATGGGAAATTGTTTGCTTTTGAACGTTTCACATGATCAACTCCTCTTGCATGACTATGATGAACAATGATGAACTTGAATTAATTTTAATCATGAGTTTCGACTTTGATCCTTGTTCTCTCATTCCATCTTTGTATTTATGTTTTTGCATTTTAATTGTTTTGTTAACTTAGTTTTATTTTCGAAAAACCAAAAACAAAGTCCCCCCTTTTTTTCGTAAATAATGTTTATACTTGTGAATATCTTTGTGAATATTATACTTTGTTTTAATTTTAATTGTTTAATTGTTTGACAATGACAGGTGTACCCTCAATCCCCGGAATAGAACGATCCCTACTTACTTATACTACTAACGACATTTCAGGGTTAAATTGTGCTGCTTCCCTTGAGCGCATCAATGCATCTGACAAAATTGGACTTTGTTCCTCTTAAAATTTCTGGCAAGAACTATTTGATGCTGAAATTCACCTTATGGCTAAAAACCTTGGAATTGCCATCAAAGTTGACAATAAGTCATCTGTGCAAGATCCCGCCAAACCTATGATTTTCTTGCGTTATCATCTTAATAAGATCCTAAAAGATGATTACCTTACGGTGAAAGATCCACTTGAGATTTGGCAAGCCAATGTTGATCAATTTGCTCACCAGAAAACCATTGTTCTATCTGGAACACGATATGAATAGACGCATTTTGTGCCTTCAGAACTTTAAATCTGTCACTGATTTTCAATTCCGCTAAACATATGATTACCTCCCAACTAAAATTATGTGGAGAATCTGTCAGTGAAGATAACAAGCTCAAAGTCCTGATTTTTTTGTGGACAATAGAAAACATATTGATTACATGATCAGCGGCGGTTTTCTTGATACCGATAAATTTTAAGCCTATGTTTAGGCGTTTTTTTTTGTCTCTATTTATTTTGTTTAGTCATTTTAAGTCTATGTTTTGGCACTGATTAAACATAATTATGTTTCATTATCTTTATCTGTTTAATCACATTTATTATGTTTAAATTACCTTTATTACAATTCTCTCATAACTGAATTTGTCATGAGTATTTGTTGCAAGAGCTACAATTCATTCTATTACCATTATTCGATACTAACCATAGTTATTTATTTTATGCGATCATAATGGACATTTATTACTTATGATTATATCTACCTCATATGATTATGTCGTTTGTGAAAAAATAACAAAATTATTTTTCATCGCTGGGACTTGAACCCAGGTCTTTTTGGGTGAGAACTAAATATCCTAACCAACTACACTACAACAGTTTTATTGATTATTTTGTTATAATGTTATATTAATGCATATTTCAAATACTGACTCTAAATGAATCTGCCTCTATTTTGGCATATGGTACTCACATATTGGTATCAAAAATATCAATTATATTTTCAACAAAATCGAGGTATGTATTTTCATGAGTTTGACAACTTTAATTTAATTTCTTCTTATTATCTTATCTGATAATTTGATATAAAATTCTCACTCATGTTTCTTGTTTCAATTACATGAGGACTTAAAATTCCTCCACTGATTGTTATACAATCAAATAGATCGAAACATCTTGTTTCTTGATCTCCAATTATGTCAGGACCTTTGTCCCTTCTCTTTATGAGTACATGTGAACCTCTATTCACTCCACTTTTAGAACATGCTTCTAATTGTGAAGACTCAAACCAAATGTTTTGAGTATGAGGGCTATGGTCCCTAAATCTATTATTATTGGAGTATATGCTTATACCCATATGGACTACTGTCCCAGACTCAAATTTGAGTATATCATTTTGACATTTTTCAGTGTCAAACAATAATATGAACCACGTGTTCATTAATAAATTCAATTTGAACCATGAATGTTCATGATAAATATAATGACAAACATAGTTGTCTTGCATGCAGATAATGCAACTATGGATATGATTCATTGCAATTGTTGATAATTTTTCACAATTGATGCTTCCATAAGCTAAGGTAACAATCATCTCAAGAGCTATAGATCTTGATTGATAGCCGGCTCCAACTGAGCTTGTATTATGTTACCTATGTGGAATACATTGCAGATATTTGGTGATGAAATTTTCACCAAAACTAAGTTGTATTAATCAATTATGAGTATACTACTGTATACTATATCATGAATTAAAAATTTCATTGAGCCAAATAAATTTATTTTGGCCTGACTAATGTGTCATTACTATGTCACGTAGACTCATCTACATACATACTCTACATTGTTGTTTAATACAACAATAATTGTAAACTTTCCTAACGAGGATATTATAATTTATCGCATATCTGCGAGTTGTCACTTTAATAAGACAATTCTCCCGTCATTAGGGGGAGGAATATTATGAAAAACGATATGAATTGGTGTGTGATATTTATCCACCATGTCTTATTATTATCTAAAGGAAAAGTTTCAATCAATTATGAGAAATTGAGAAAGTGACACTTATTAAAGACAAGTTTTTGACCTAAAAATTGGTTTGGGCTCGCCACCCACCAATGGATTTCCAATCCAAATTTTTTGCACACATATTTTGTGAATGGTCAAACTAGATGGTCTTCCCGCCGTTTGGGGGAGGAAACTATTGTAACGGCGTGCATTAGGTGGGATATATCCACCAAGTCTAATGTTTTAATCTCTCTTTAAGGGAATATTATACAAGCCCTATAACTAATGCCCTAAAAGAGGCATGGGTACCGGATATGAATAAGCTTATTATAGCTAATGCATGCATATATTTTGAATGTGTGATAGATCTCTAATTGATGATCATTGATGATATCTTATCTGTGTTGCAACTAAATATCATCAAGGGCTATATACTACCACGTTTCATTGTGTCGACAAATCATACTATTGGCCAAATTGGAAAGAGGCAATTCCAATGAATTTGAATATTGTAAACGTGATGATATATTTGGACTTTATAACCCCTAAAATACAAGAGGGTGTTCATTCTAGTGAATTAAAATCACTATGACACAAGTCTCTTTATAGAGACATGGGACTTATCATTCTTCTCCAAGCGACAACTTTTCTATAAGTACAGTGTTATATTGACGAGAGACTTATGGCATGTTGTCTTGGCTAATATGAAGATCTTAAAGGAAAATTGCTAAAAGCAAATCCCCAAATCCTATATGTCATTATAAGCATATTGCTTAATCAAATCCTTGACCGATTCATATTGCCAAAGGCAAGTCCATGAATGAATGAGCTTAAAGCTCACTCATGGAATCAAAAAGTCTAAAGTTTCATACATACTCATTCAATTATGGTCAAAGTGACTTATTGCCTCAATGAGTACTATGACAAGACTAAGAAATCGAATTCGAATCATGCTCACAATGTTGCAACATATTCTAACTTTCACGAAGTTATGAATTTATCTAGAGCTCATATTGAGCCTATATGAAATTATCAATTAAACTAATTGATATTTATGGCTAAGTATGCCATACATAAATTTCAATGCTCGGAATATTGTATAAAGGTAAATATGTCAATTGTTGTTCCTTTATATTGTTATTCTTTGCTAATATCTTTATCTATAATTTGAGCATATGAAATTGGTTCTTCTTGAGGTAAGATTTATTATCATAGTTTTATTGGTATTACCCTAACCTTTTGCAGGAATTGCAATTCTTGATGAGTCCCCTTTATGCAAAGCACACATGGTCTCACCTATGTGATTGACACACCATATCTAATATACATGGTGCATGTATTTTATTACATACATGACTGAAGCTTGCAACAATCAGGGGGAGATTCTCATCAGGGGGAGCATTCAAAATTATGCTACCCAGAACATATGCGCGTTGTACTCTTTTTCTCCTTCGACCAGGGTTGTTTTTGTCCCACTGGGTTTTTGTTACCTGGCAAGGTTTTTGACGAGGCAACATTAAGCGCGTCCAACACCATATCATTTAGTGGTGGACATCCAAGGGGGAGTGTTATAAATATTATATAAATGTGGTTGTCCACTGTAAATACTCATTAGTTATGTCCTTATGATGTAAACATTACTCCTATATAAAGGGGTCTAATGAGAATAAAATAGACACTTCTACCTCCTCCTACACTTTGTTTCTCTATTCTATCTCTCTCTAATTCTCTAGTTTATAACAGTAACTAGTATTTAGCCCTTTTATTTTCTTTTTTATTTAAAAGAAAAAAAGACTTTCCAAAGGTGGATCTAAGGTCAAGATCGCACCACCAAATTTTTTTTTTAATTAAAAAATTAACTTTCTGAAAGTGGATAGTCAAGTGACAACTTTACCCTTCAAAATATGCGAGGTGGCATGCCAACTAATGGAGTTATTGATGGTGTGTACCAAAAGTGGGTCGAGGTTTATAGTCCAGATACCAAAGTGTAATTAGTGTAAAGTCAGGAACGTTAATTCACATTGACCTTTAGTTCAGGTACTGTTTTCAAAAAATTCTCCCTTTGTTTTATAGAATAATCAACAAATATTTTAATATTATAATAAAACATGTCAACAACCATCTCAAAACAATATTTCATTAACCAGCACATGTCTACACAAATAGAGAAAACTAATGAGAAACTAACATAAAAAAATGTATGTACTGGCCACTAATAGACTCATCATTAACCTCTTAGGTTGAACCCTAAGTCAAGCCAAGCATCATTGCCTCCGCATTGTCACTATCGAAAATAGAGCTACTCAGTTATCGACTTATCGTCTTCTAAGAAGAAATTTCAAATCCAGATCTAGATTTGAAATTCACCAGGATCCCAAATTCAAGACCGGCTAAACTCAAACACGCACCCAAATCCAACCCTAAAGCCCGAATTGAGCCTACCCGAATATATTAATTTGTACCTAAATTTGACATATCAACCTGTAAACACTTGGTTTATGGATTAATGTTCATGATATTCTACCACGTCAATGAGTAATAAATTTTTGGAATAGTTAATGCCGAGAACTACTTAAGTTTGAAGAAGTTTAACCACGTCCTCCTCTTCGATTAGGGTTCGCGGAAAAAAATTGGTTCTCCAAGACTAGCAGAGTGTATTGACCGATAATAGGAACGTACTATCCAATTAAAGGAAGTTTCAGCAATGATTGTAGTGGGAGTCTTTTGAGAATTAGAGTTGGACTCTTAGTGTCGAAACCACTGCATGGTGGGTGAAAATCTAGCTAAAGCTGGGTGTACGACAACTTGCCTTACCTGTTCTTTTAATGTGGAAGATCCGATGGTTCGTCTGAAACATGAAATCTAAATTCACATTGAAACAAGCTCAGACTTTAAGGGTTACATTGACTTGATAATTCAAATAACCTAATGAGAAACTATTAAATTCTTATCGATGATCAAACAATCAAAATTTGTCAAATAAATTATAGCAACATATTCCACTCACCCACCACCATAAGTTGCAGCGCTTGGGTCCCACGAGCCACCGTCTCAACTCAAAATTGGGAGTCGAGACTGTTAGGTCTATAATTACCTAGTAATTATTCTCCTAATCTTGCACTTTTGCTTAACCTTTGTATTTATTTATAGCTATTTATTATATTTTCCTTATTATGCTAGAAAATCATGGAGAAGCTTGGAAATGCACTAAAAAGTCAATCTTAGCACATTTTCCTACTTCGTCTAGGATAAACCGAGCTAGATAAGGAAGGAGGGGCAACTGCCTGATCAAACAAACTCCAAATGAGTTGAAACTTTTCAGATCCATTATAGACATCTAAAGAATCATTTTGTAAGAGTTCAAGAGCTAGTTCGGAGTGGAAGGCTATCAAAAGATCGGTCCAATTTTCTGACTAAAAGATGAAAACTACAAAACCAGACCTATAGGGATTCCGACAGCATTTTCGGCCACACCACAATGAACTAAGCTCTGAAATTTTATCAGGATGATCTACGCTCATGGAGGGATATTTGGTATGAAGAAGTCAAAGGCAAATTCGGAAGTCTTGGTGGAGATCTAAGTGAAGGAAGAAAGTGCTCAAATGGACGAAAAAGAAGTCAACGGAGGTCAACGCAGGATTCCCAACATTTCCGGGCAAGTTGGCCAGCCAAGACCATGTGTGGAGGACAAGGAAGAGCAGACTAGGGTTAGAGACTTTAGGTCTAGGTTATTTTGAAATTCAAAATTTGAAAGATGACAAGTGGTCTCATTCTTACACCTTACACATTTGTCTCCTATTTATTACCTTGTTCCTTTACACAATGACCCTTCTACCCCTTATTTTTTCTCCTCCACCAAAATATCTATGGGTTTTCTAGGTCGTTTCTATGTGGAGTTAAAGACTAGATCCACATTTTGTGCTTACACATTTGTCAATCACATCTAGCCCTTCATTTCCTTTGATCTCCACCCTCCATTTATCACTTTTGGCCTATAAAAACACTCTCCCCTCATTTGGACGTTTTTACATGTATTCCTTCATCCATTTCATCTCTTTTCTCTTTCCACTTCCTCTCCATTTTCCATAGTTCTTCATAATGTAGTTTATAGTTCCTAGCTTTTGTGAAGAGCAAAGTGTATAGGTTCTTGGGTTTTGTTCTAAAACCGAAGAGTCTATACATCTTTAATCAATCACACCTTAGTTTCGTCATCTCAAGCCTATGTTCCTCAAGTTTCTAAGAGTTTTGTGGATTTGTTGGGCAATTTTGGTTTGAAAGAACCAAAATTTCCATACTTTGAAACATCTCTCACTAGTTTTGCATCGAGGGGAGCTAGTTTGGTAACCAACCACTTTCTCTACTCTTCCTCTCTTTTGCTTGATGTTATTATGTTTATGGGTTTGATATATGTAACTATGGGTTGTGAGTAGAATAAATTTGGGGCTAGGGCTAAGTATAAAATAATGTGATGCCATGTTTTTTATGAATATGCATGTTTTGAATTCTTTAGCTACTTTACTTTAATGGTTTCTTACATGTGTTTTTGGATTTGTCACCTAGAAGCATGTTGTAGGAATTAATGAAATCAGAAACTTAAGTTTGACAATCTTTTGTAACCGAGAAGCATGTTTTGAATCCTTTAGCTACTTTACTTTAATAGTTTCTTACATGTATTTTTGGATTTGTCACCTAGAAGCATGTTGTAGGAATTAATGAAATCGGAAACTTAAGCTTGACAATCTTTTGTAACCGAGAAGCATGTGTAGCTAAAATGGTGGTGTCTAGCTTATTCTTACGAGAAGAACTAGATTGCTTGGGTTCTGATAGGAGCACAAAGTGTGACATTTTTAATATGTATTTTCCCTCATTTGGCTAAGTTGTTCTCTTAAAATTAATAATTATAATAAAGTTTATGTTTTTAGTTACTTCAAGGTCGGAAATGGTGAAAATAGGTAAAAAAAGGGCATAAATGAGCATAAATTAAAGACAAGTCATTTTAGAAACTTTCCTCTTTCATTTTAGGAAATATTTCCTATTTTGTTTTAGGAAACTTTCTTCATTTGAACTTTTCTATTTCTGATTTTTGTATTTTAATGAGAGTCCATCCCATTAAAAACTCTTGAGTGATGAAATCAAGAAAAATTGAAGGATTAATCAGGAAGAATTCGAGGAGATAAAATAGATTGTTTTTAATCAATATTTATTCCTAATTATATGATTTCTTATTGATTATAAACTCTAATTAAATTGTGATTTTTCTTGATTGTAGGAGTTTATTGTGTGCACAATTCTTGGAAGAAATTAGTGCAATTCAAAGGAGAGGAATAAGGGGTGCATCTGGTCGCTATTCAAGGCATATACAATGAGCCATTAAGGGGAAAAGAAATCAGAAAATTCATGACTTTGTTAAGAGAAAATCAAGCAAATTTGGAGAAGAAATCACCTCAAGATGATTGGCCATGATTGCATCACAAGAAATGAGAATTCCACTATAAATAGCAGCCATTCTCAACACCAAGAGCATCACTTCCTGACCAAGATCACTTCCTAGCTTATCAGTTCCTAGCTAAAAATTATTCCATAGCTCTGCCCAATTTGCTTCTCAAACCTCCATCACATACAAGACTGTGACCATCATCCTTCCATCAATCCAAGAAGTTCTTAGGCGCTAAGTCAAGGACGATCCACCACCATAGCGGAGACGAGTTCATCACCTTGTTGCCAAGCCGCTAAGGAAAGCTTCAAAGTGTAACTATGACTCTACTTACAATCTTTCTTTCGGTTTAGTTTGTTTGGATTTGTGAGTTGTGTAATTGGAGACATGAGATTTTCAGAATATTTTTATTAATATTTTTGAGATTTTCAGTTTATTATTAAGTTAATTTTGAGAATTCTTTGATGATGCATATTACAATCTTGTGCCCTTTTATGTGTTTAGGTAATTTTCAGAGTTAGATTGATAAGTTTGCATGCTAGAATAAAGGTGAGAGTTCTTGTGTGTTTGCTTCATTTTCCAAGAGTAATTGTTATTTGTTAAGGCGCTAAGTTAAACAAGTAGCAATTGGTTCTAAAAAGTGGTAAAAATCATGTTTCAATGGTTAAACGATTCTGGAAATTACGTGTTAAATTCTATGTGTAATGGTTAATTTGCACGTGTGAGTTGATTCGAGGGTTAGATAATACTCTACTAGTTAAGAGAATTACGCTAAGTGTTTTCGAAAATTTGTAGTATTGGGCTTGGTAAGGACTTTTCTGATCCAAGCCCACATTAGAACGAATTAGATAAATGGATTGATTCGCTAAGGCTTTTCATTTGGACTCTTATCTAGGCATTTAAGATGGGCATGTTTTTGTAGCATGTTGAAAAGGATTTTCTGTTTTTACACTTAGTAATTTTCGAGTGGTAGTGGTCTAGGTTACGGAAGTCGATCATTGTAGATAATTTTATTTGTTTTGTTTTTATTTTAAGTAGATTAGAACCAAATCTCAAAACCCCCCATTTTATTTTTTTATTTGTTTATTGACCTTTTAGTGTAGGTGTACCATACAATCCCCGGACTGAACGATCCCTGCTTATCCTATACTGACAACTACATTTTGCAGGGTTAAATTGTGAGGTTATTTCAGCCGCATCAGGTTCCTTACCTTAAAATTAATGCTTGGTGTCATGAGTTTAAGAGTCGAGATCGAGGCCTTAGGCTTTACGGCATCAAAGCCCTTTTATGTTTTAGCGAATGTAAATGGAACTAAGGTTGTGTAATCTAGCTTTGCTTTAGCAACATGGTTAGGTTGCATGATTAGTTGGTATCTAAGTTTCTCTAGCGAAAACCAAGGGGGAATTTATCAAAGCATGTTGTTTATTAGAAAATGGGCTACATTATATGCATGAGGCAGGTCTAGGTGCAAAAACCTATGCTCCTATTTATCTCATTGATCAAAGTCTCTATTTTTTTTTTATTAGATTAATTTCTTTTTGTGTAACTTATTTTACTTTATAGAAATTAAAATCAACAAAGCCGATTCACCACTTTACCATTGTAAATATCATTATGGGGAAATTACTGGTCACTCCCTGTACTTTTAGGGCGTCGACAGTTCAGTCCCTGCTATCCTAATTTCAACAAGTTACTCCTCAAACATTCAAATCACAAACAATTTGGTCCAAAATGACTATTTTGCCCCTCCCTTCCTCTTTTTATTTTTATTTTCTCTCCTCTCCCCCCCCCCCTTTCTTCTAAAATTCATAATTAATTCATACGAACTCCGATATTTACGTTCCATATATGTACGAGATCGTATCAATGAGCTCTACAACTTTTATGAGGAAAGTTTTTCCAAATTTTGTATGTATAAAAAGTCAATTTCCACGACCCCCCCCTAAATAACATTCGTTTCGAAAATCCCCTTTCCTCTAAAACTCATAATTAATTCATACAAACTCTGATTTTTGCTTTCCATATATGCACAAGATTGTATTGACGAGATCTACAACTTTCATGAAGAAAATTTTTCCAAATTTTGTACGTATAAAAAGTCAATTTTCACTACCCCCTAAATAACGTTCGTTTCGAAAAATTCCCTTTCTTCTAAAATTCATAATTAATTCATACAAACTCTGATTTTTGCGTTCCATACATGAACGAGATCGTATCAATGAGATCTACAACTTTCATGAAGGAAGTTTTTCCAAATTTTGTATGTATAAAAAGTCAATTTTCATGACCCCCCCTAAATAACGTTTGTTTCGAAAATAAAATCGATACAGAACCGAATTTCTCGTACAACTACTTATGAAATAGTCTCAATATTCATAATTCAAATATTCGATATGTCTTGGGTTGAAATGTGCATAGTGAGAGAGAGAGAGAGAGAGAGAGAGAGAGAGAGAGAGAGAGAGAGAGAGAGAGAGAGAGAGAGAGAGAGTGTGTGTGTGGAAATTGACTTTTTATACATACAAAATTTGGAAAAACTTTCCTCATAAAAGTTGTAGAGCTCATTGATACGATCTCGTACATATATGGAACGTAAATATTGGAGTTCGTATGAATTAATTATGAATTTTAGAAGAAAGGGGGGGGGGAGGAGAGAAAAATAAAAAATAAAAAGAGGAAGGGAGGGGCAAAATAGTCATTTTGGACCAAATTGTTTGAGATTTGAATGTTTGAGGAGTAACTTGTTGAAATTAGGATAGCAGGGACTGAACTGTCGACGCCCTAAACGTACAGGGAGTGACCAGTAATTTCCCCTATCATTATTGATAGTTTTGGCTTCCAAAGGGCCGAGACTATTAATTTGTAAAAAGATAGACTCGCATGTGTTTTCTAGGTTTTATTTTTGCAGTAATCTAGCTTAGGGTAGAGTTACTCAATTCTTTGAGTACGATACTCTTACTTTTCCCCTTTACTAAAACTTGAACTCCTATACTTGGGAATAGAAAACATCACACAAATTTGCACATAGTTTTCATACTCGTGATGTCTCCAACAAAGACTCATGTCAAAACTTTCACAACAACAAGCATAACAACATTTCTAACCATACCAAAACCCGATTATGAATCAGGTGTTCATTGGAAGCTTCGACTGTCAAAATTTCAGTCCTTAGTTTGTTTTTTGATTACTCAACAAGAGAATGGTATTTTCTTTGCATTTAGAATAGTTTGATAACATTTACAAAATTTGCATTAAATCTCAACCAACAAAAAGAGAAGAAAAGAGACGAATTAATTAAATACGTTCCCTTTAACGAGAGTTTGAGCACTTGTTAGCTAGTGACCAGGTCCTTTGGGGCTTGGTCCTGAAGCCAGTCGTTGAAGCCAACATTCCATGGTGTATTTGGCCTTCTCGTAGGCCAGCGATGATGGGGAGGAGTATGTCTCCAAATGGTTAGCACCGGCAAAGTCCTCGGGCAGCAGTCTAATTGCTTGAACCTGAGAATGACCCAAGATTGCTACAGTTATGACCAAAACGATGACGAGGCTACTCACCTTCTGGAAGTTCATCTTACAAACTTTATGGTGTTTTTTTTCTTCTTCAGAAAAGTAGGATATGACTGAATCGAATCGAAGAGGTTGTAGTAGCTAGAGCAGCAAAGTTTTTTATTGGATGCAAATTTTTAATTGGAAGTGGATGAGATGGATGAGGAGGCCTTTGTTGTGTTGATGTATATATAGTGTGGCCGGTGAGACAGCACTTCGTTGATCAACTTGACTTGCAGGTCTCTGTTTTGGCGGGCTACTCCATACGTGTTGACAAAGGAGTTCTAAAAGAAATAGACAGCCAAGAGGAAAATTGGGGTTTGAATATGTCAACTCCAAGACTGGTTTAAGTCATTGGGTGGAATCAGAGAAGACCTCACAAATTTGATTATTAATTCCGTCCAAGGCTTGGAATATTTGAATTGACTACTACCCAGGCCATTGACCCAGTTCTTGTTTCTGAATTGACTGAGCAAGAAAAGTCTGAAATTGTTAATTGTTTTGAAGTATGAAGCCACCTGGATGTTACCTGAAATCAAATCAACAAAGTATATCTGTGGTTAGTAGTAGTATCACGAACTTACCTATACAATAACAGGAAGGGGTAGGAGTAAGAGTTGCAGTCAATCACCGAGACACACCATCAAACAAAGCGAGAACTGCACGTGTGACTCAATATGATAGAACGCTTGTAGTCAAAGAAATACTGTATTGTAAATTATTGACATAATATGACTTCAACAACTCAAAACTGTATCCAGGATAGAATGCTTAAGCACTGCTATTGATCTGGTGCAACACTTCACTTGTCTAGTTCAACTGTAAATTAACTAAAGCATCTTCGTCTCCCTTCAGTAAAAGGAACTGTATATTTAACTGTAGTATCCACACATGTTATGCATTTACCTAGGGAAATTACTGTACCGACTAATTTTCCCAAAATCATAATTTCAGTCCAAATGGAGCAGTGGTGCTGCTGCCTGCCTACGATTTTGGACAACATAAACAATGTCGAATTGGTGGCATTATACATGGCACAAGCATATAAGAGATGCCGAAAATCATTGTAAATGTACATTTATAAGCAGTGTAATGAAATACTAGCTTACTGCAGATATGAAATACAATTTAACCAGTTCTTTAATGACACCAACTTCATAATTGCATTTAAAGAATTAAATTGTGCCTGCAAAGCAAAACTTACAAGTCCTTGGCTTTCCGTCTCAATTCAGTAAGCTCCATCTCAGGTATAAGGGTAACGAAAATGATGGAATGCTACCATCACTTTTTATTCCTAACAGAAACTTCAACAACTTCACATGATGTTTCTTGGCTAACCAAACACAAAACTATTTACTTTCGGTCAATCAAGTATAAGGGTACCAAAATAACAGGTCAGTTATAAGTCCAAGAACCTCAAATTGATTGCAGTTTTTCACAATTATATATTCCTGCATGATAAAGCACAACTTCTAACTACCAGACAGTTCTTTCTTCAACTTTGCAAATCATTACAAATTGAAGAGCTCTCTAGAATCACAAACTGCAGTTTGGTGCATGCAGCTTTTGAAATGGAAAGAAATCCAATTTCAGCAGAAAAATATACATAAATTGGTAAATTTGATAACCCTACTGATATCTATTTGGCAGGTAAACACCATGCAGCTAATCATCCAATTTACTCATTTGAAATTCTGCAATTTTCGTTGCCTTGAGTGAAGAATTGCCAAAGTACATTTGAAAAACAGTAGATAACTAGGAGACATTTCTGAAATATGCGATATAAAAAGTCAAAAACCAAATTAGCTACCATATATATATGATTTCCTATGAGAACTAGTCAAACCTTTTAATTTCTATTCACTACTAGTCTTACTCAGCTTCGATATAAAGAATTAGTGTTATTAGTATACTTTTAGTTTTCAGGTAACGAAAAAAGAAAAAAGAACCAAGCATTCTTCTGAAGATCATAATCTATTAGAATTGAGTGATCCCATTGAACCAACACATTGTGATAAGTTTTTTTGAACCCACTTTTCCCTTCTAGATAGTTCCTCTTCAACATGGACAGGAAACGAGTGATAAGTTTGATATTAGAAGACAACACAGCCTACTTCTGCTGCGTTATGATTTATGAAGCATTAGTCAACTACTCTTCCGGGCACAGAGGATTGACTCCAGAAGCATTTGCATAGTTTACAAGGCATACATTATTACACTTTCTAACACATATTAGCTAAGGGTTACTGTATCAAAACCTAGTTCAACTAAATGCAGCAACAAAACGGCAACACCATAAAACCTAACAACAAGGTTGATATTTGATATAGAGATTAATATGTAATGGATGCATGCGAAGTTTTCTGCAGACCAAAAAGAGACTGCCCTTGAGTGGGGAGGCAGGACATTTATTTATTTATCTGAAAGAAACAGTATTAAAACAAAACAAATACAACACATTGGATAAGAAGTCCACACAGCAGAAGCAACAAAAACCAGGAACCCCACAAAAAAAACTTCCAAAAGACTGAAAGAGAAATAAACAACTCCCGAGACTGCTGCTCCTAATGGCAGAAGTGAGCTTGACTAAAATCATAGTGTTTCTTAATGGACAACTTCCTTACCTTTCTCTTCTATCTTTTCAAAAGCAGAAAGGGCATGACCTATATCAACATTCCCCACCATCTCACTCACTTCAGTAGCAGTCCTGAAGCAATAACATAGTGGCCATTAACAGAAGGATTAAGAATAATAGACTCCATTGATCCAATTCTTTTTCATGAGAAAATGAGATAATAGGCTCTCTATAGAGAAGGAAAGAAAGAAATGTTAGTATAAACAAACCTTGCAGACTGGGCACATGCTTTGAGTGTATCTTCTTTTGACCTTGCCTCTTGTATCTTGTTCTCTAGCTAAAAGCTACAAAAAATGCATAATAATTGCATTCATATCTACATAACTAAACTTATCCAAAACAGCAACAATAAATGATCAAATTTGCATATACAGCACTACTGACAGTTGTCCTATATGCTAACAAAATTCAATTTGATATAATCTCAATAAACCTCACTACTAGCTCCTGTGGCCAGCTCTCTATAAACAAACGAAACAGAAAACTTGCTTATCTTGTTCTAATTATGAAATTTCTTCATTCCTAAGTAGTAACTAATAAAACCTGATAAGATAATCACAGCTATAAGATAATCACAGCTACTTCTAAACTTTTTTCTTTTAATAAAAAGTTTCTCTCTTAAAGTGTTATCTTTCAAAAGGAAACTTCTCTCTAATCTCTGTTTAGTTTTCTCTCAATGTATGACTGATAAGTTCATAAACACGGCTTATGAGACAGCACATTTGATTTTCAAACCAAAAACTTGACTCTGACATACCATGAGATGCTAAGGTTTAGTTATAACATGCAAAAACAATGGAAATGCATATGGAAGTCAACATTTTTTTTCCTTGAATAAAATGCAAGTGTCACAAAGAATTTCAATAATAACTACAGAGCTGGTCACCCAAGAATCACATGATCCGAAAGTAAGCACAATATTATCAACAACACCATTTTGTTGATCAAGTTGAGTTTTCAAAGAATTAGCAATTTCATGATTAAAAAAAAAAAACATAAGATTTAATAATTAATTTGTATAATGAACACTGGCAGCTGGAATGTTTGGCAAAAATTATTTGAGGGTGAGGAAATATAGATTCACGCTTATCCATGAATTTGGGACCAATTCTTTTTTCTTTTCTTTTTTTAAGGGGTTTGGAACCCAACCAAGCTGGGAGGTTCATCCCCACGCCTGGCTTATTATATTAAAATTAGAATCATGTATCGAGGGGGACATAGGGTCATGACCTCGATTACAGTTACATGAGTTCTCAAAGAGTACGTCCTGAATAATAACATAAGTCTCCTCTAACCAAACATCATTAAGATAATTTAAACTAGCAAGATGAGCTAATCTGTGAGCTGCACCATTTGCTTCACGGAAGACATGACTAATCTGAATTGAGTGTAAAGATGTCAAATATGACTTACAATCATCAATAATGTGCCCGAATTTGGGTCCAATTCTTTTCATTGTCAACTTGAGCTAAATATTGCAAATACATGCTTGCTAATTAACACGGTTAAATGGCATAAATTTCTCAAAAATAAAGTATGTAAGAAAACATTAGCAAGAAACAAGAAGCATATAAAAAGCTTATACAACAGACTTGCCACAAAATATTTACGCCTCTTCAAAGCTTCATGTGAAAGATTCTCCTCTCCTCTCTGAACAGCTAGTTTTGCTTTTTGGACCTATATCAAATAAAACCAAGTAGCCAATATTAGTTACATAAAAGTATAAAACCTTGATTCCGTCGACATTGCCAGACCTGAGAGGACTGTTGTGCAGCTTTGTACTTATTTTCCAACTGTTTTGAGATGCCAATACCTTCAAAGGAAAAACAGAGAGAACCCTGATCAATTCTAAATAAACATAAAAGCATATAAACAACACAGAAATTAAACACTCATAATGTATAGACAAATTAAAATAGAAAAGGCTATACCTATAGTTCACTACAATAACCTCTAAGGGTAAGTGATTGATAAAACTAGGGCTGTCACTCAGTCGGTTCGAATCGGTTATAGGTATTACCAACCTCAAAACCAAAGCTTTCGGTTTCAAAACTGAGCTACCAATTACCAACCAAAATTTTCGGTTTTTAATTATATCTACCAAATTCGGTATTTCGGTTTTCGGTATTACCAACTTTAGAACAACTAATTCTTTATAATATAAATTAGAATGAACATTTGAATTTTATAGTCATAAACTTTGTATTCATCTACTAATTATAGCTTTCTTTTGTATATATGACATCAAGTTTTAGCAATTTGCAATAAAACTAGGTTATTTAACCATCTTTGACTAGGTTACTTAAAATACATGTACTATTAATGTAGTATATGTAGTAATGTTCATACCATTATAAAAGTTTTTATGTTTATTTCTTAATATACATGTATATATATTGAAAACTGTAGTATATAAATCTAATATTTAGATAATCGGTAAATTCGGTATTTACCAAAGCCCCCAAACCAACTTTTTTGGTAATTTTCGATTTCGGTTTTATCGGTCTCGGTTACCAAAAAGTCGGTTTACCAAACCTAAAATATCGGTTGGTATTCAGTCGGTTTGGTAATTACCAAACCAAGTGGCAGCCCTAGATAAAACAACATAGAAGAAAGAAGTAAAAGGCTAATAAAAAACGATATCAGAAAGAAGATAAAATGATAAAAACAGATTTCCAACGTAATGATGGGAAATCTGCAATTAACATGAGAAATATATAGAATCAGGAAAAAAACATGGTGATTATGAGAACTTTCCTGACGATACTAAAAATACAAAGAAAGGAACATTTTGGAAAAATACCATTACTAATTTTGTTTGGGCTGTGGCCTGAAGCATCTTCGTCAATTCATCATCCATTTCTGAAGAAGTGCTTGCTCCAAGAATTTCTCAGGATCTTCAAAGGAACTTATGATGGCATCTGAATATGACTGCAAAGTGTAAGGAAAGGTAGAAGTAGTTATAATAAAAACATCACATATTCTTACTATGAGGTGCATTTACAAGATGTCACCTTGACAACTCTAGGAAACTGGTCAAAAAGGTTCCAGAGATGAGTTAAATAAAACAATAGTGACAAGCTAGCCAATAACTGTCACACTCTTCCAGATTTGAAGAAATACTCAACCGAAAAGGAATACAATAGGAAAGCTAATTCAGCATGTAGAATAAAAGATGGAATGTCTGTGACTGTCGACTTTGCATTCATCCGTAATCTCACTCTTGTGCTCAGCCTCCTCAAAAGTTGTAGCGCATTTTGTTCCAACTTTTTCGACAGAGAAACACAGAACCCAAAAATGAGCTTCAACTTATTGAGCTGCTGGTAATTCCATGAAACAACATTTAACAATGTTGATGCTCGAATGGGAAATTATCCGAGCTACTACTGAAACCTTGGTGGGTGGGTACCGTACACCAACCTAGGCCTTCGGAAGGTAACTAGTGCTTGAGTAAGAACATCTGATTGGACTAGAGGCACCGGATCAAATAACTAGTCGACCAAATCAGCAAATAGAAAGCAAGAGGATAATATCTCTCACGAAGGAGGTCGTGAGTCGTGAGGCCGTGACATCTGACATCTTCTTTTCTTGTCGTCTGAATCTTTCTTTTATGTTCTATTTGGGGCATTTGAGGCGTTGGATTGGGGAGCAGGATTTTAAATCCAAGGGCTAATATTCATCTGTCCCTCCAAACCATAATTATCTTCTTCCTATCTATCTTCATCTTTATAGAAATTGAGGACTGCAGCAGCAGCATAGTCTGGGAGAAGAGAGAAATGGCCACAGCGTTGCCCATGGCATCGACTTCCAGTCTCAGTCTCGGTAGACGACCACCCTTATTGGGTATGTGCTTTCAGTCAAATTACTCTTTATACAATGTACTAAATGTCAATACCAGATTCCATCTTTCCATTTATTTATTTTTGCAATATTAATCTGGTGCATTGCTCATCTTTGGTTAGGTTCATATTCTGGAAAGAGGACCATGCCTGCAAATTATCAAGGCATTTGCTGTCTCAATAATTCACAACTTTGTACAACCACAAGAGGATACAAGGATGACGTTAATCTAATCAAACGGAGACAGATGATTGCCTTCCTTTTTGGTTTTTCAAGCTTTGTCTTAGACTCATTTCAAGCCGAGGGAGCTGGCTTGCCCCCTGAAGAAAAGCCTCGACTATGTGATGATTCTTGCGAAAAACAGCTAGAAAATGTATGGTGAGATTGCACTACTCCCTTACCTGCACTATCTATCTCTTTATTGCTACTTCCACTGTTACCATTTGTTCATAAAGACTAAAGCTTGGCAAATAATATTGCCATTCAACTGTGAAAATTTGAAAACTAACCCAAATGGACTTATGTTTTCTTACTTTTTCTTTTCTTTCTTTTGAGAAAAGAAAAGAAAAGAATAAGTAACTCTTTGTTCATAAAGTAACTCTTTTAAGACATTCAAGTTAATCTTTCTTCTAGCCTGCCAAAGAAGAATCCTTTTCAGGTTAATTCCCTTGAATGTCTTCTATGAATAAAAAAGGGGTCATACTTTGGACTGGGGCACAGTTAACTTGCAGAGTTTCCAAGTAATTAATGCTCTGTTCTTTGACCAAAAAGAAGAAAAAAAATTCTTTGTTTAATCATTCAAATGTATGTCGGCGTTAATCTTTCAATTTAGCGTGAAACACCTGCAGTCTGCATTTTGAGACAGAATTTAGTGTTAATGCCATTGTGACATTGCACACATGTGATTCAAACCACAAGAACCATTGTAAGCATGAGAAACGTCTTTTTTTTTTCTTTTCTTTTTTCCAACTTTGTAACAGACTAACAGTCATATGATCAATGCACTGGACATCAGTCTAAGGATTGGATTATATCTGCTGAATATGAAAACAAATGTTTGAGTTGAGTGATTTTATGTCTGTGAAGAATTCGTTGCAGTTAATGTAAACTACCAACTGATGCTCAAATTTGTCTCTTTTTGAAGGTCCCTATGGTAACTACAGAGTCTGGTTTGCAGTATAAGGATATTAAAGTTGGTCAAGGCCCCAGTCCACCTGTCGGTTTTCAGGTTTGTAATAATTTTATCATTTAGAACTAGTTTTTATCTTCAGTCAGAAAAAATATGGGATTGTTTTCTTTCTTCCGAGCCTTCTAATGGATTTTAGACTACATTGATGCTCACACATTTGTTCTGTTCTGAACATAACTTATTCATAAAACTAAGAAAATGATATGCTATAGTTTTGTCTCTGGCCCCATCATATCTACTCTTTTACTGTTAGCCATTTTAGAGGATTTCTCTTCCTTTTGAACCTCCATTTATAGACATTATGCAATCCTTCATAGAATGGCCACTTTCATTGTTAGCCATTTTAGAGGATTTCTCTTAACCTCCATTTATAGACATTTTTGCACTCCTTCATAGAATGGCCAGTATTATAGCATCTGCAGCTACAGTTGTTTGATACTTTCACTGGTCGGTCCTCTCTCTGCTCTTAAAAGTTAATTATAAAAATTCTGGTTGCTCTATAAAGATGCAGGTTCCCTAGTTAAATGGGGTTTGGCCTAGTTATGAACCTACGATAGTTGGGAAGTTGGAATTTACATATTTTTAGCATTAAAGTGTTGGCATCTCCATACAGAAAATGCTGGTTCCCTAGTTAGATACGGTTCTTAATCTTCATACGTATATGGTTCGCTCAACTGATGAGCCAAGCTAGAATTTTCTTGGCCTTCTGTATTGGAAATCGTGTTTCCCCTACATAGTATGAGTTGAATTATATAATACTTGTCTGGCTGGTGAGTATGTTGATTGTGAAACCAGTTAGACAGTATGTATGGAAATATTGGGTGGTCTTTTAGAGAGAGAGAGAGGGAGAGAGAGTTGTATTTACTCTATCTGTCTACCAATACCAGGACTGCTGTATTTTATGTTTTTGTCTTTATAACTTCGATACCATCTGTATTATGCATGCAGGTGGCGGCAAATTATGTTGCCATGGTTCCGTCTGGACAAATATTTGACAGGTAAGCACATTGTTAGACGACATTAATAGCAAGATACTAGAACAAAAAAAATAGTGAAGTGCATATAGATTACATGATTCCTTTTGTTTATGAGAAACTGAGTTTTGTAGAAATCAAGTAAATAAATGAAACTCAGAAGATGGAGGAAAATGGTGTTTCCTCTAAATTCAGAAGATTCTGGTGCTGGAAACCAAACTAAAGACCAAAACTCATGTTTTGTCCCATAATACTCTGCTTCTTTCTTCTATGATTCTCAAAAATGCTTTTATATACTACACCAACAACAACAAAAATACTGCTAGCACACTACTGGTCATGAAAACTTTTGCGTTCTTATTGTGATAGCTGAGTTATCCCAAAACCATATAACCTCAGATACGAACTTGTATGGTTTTGCCAATTGGTTTTGGTTTGGATGCTCAAATTTCTTCATGGCCACTTAACCCATGTGTTAGGTTAAGTATCAGACACATGCTCCATGTCCCCCAGTTTAAGTTGTACGCATGTTTGGCTCAAGTCACAGCACATTGTATTTCATATTAGAAAAATAATTAAACCCTTGCATGAGAAGTTGAGAACGAATAAGCTCTTGGCACACTGCCAATTGGTTTTGGGTTGGATGCTCCAATTTCTTCGCTTTGACACTGCCAAAAGTCTTGAGCTCCTAGCATCAATTTCTTATTCATAATTGGTGATCTAACGTATAAGTGTTTGGGGTGTTACATAGATTTTGCTTTCTTTTTTCTCTTTGCATCCAGAAAACTTCCTCTGCTTGAAATTATGTTGAGGTTTAGACAAGGTCCAGTTTCTAACTCTTATATTCTCTCTTCAATTATGCAGTTCATTGGAGAAGGGTCAACTTTATATATTCCGTGTTGGCTCTGGTCAGGTAAGGTCATCTCTCCAAGCATCTGGTTTTCATCGATAACACTTCTCAGTCACCCTAATCTAAAAATGTATCACATTAATGATACTGTGTCATTTTTGTGACTTACAGTTCGAAAACAATTTAACTTAAGCCTTAATTGGCTTCCTGAACAAATAATACAACTCATTTGACTGGAAAATGAAATAAGAGGTTCAGGTATTGCTGTTGTCATGGCAATCCGTGTTATGGTAAATAAAAAACAAAAACAAAAAAGAACAAAAAAAATGTAAAATTGAAAATAATGGGCATGGATAACCTATGGATAATTGCATTTTTTATCATACATGACTGTAGTGCTGTCTCAGGGATTGTTGCCGCATCTCTTAAATGAGATTATCACATTGTCAATTCAATATAGTAATTTCACTTAAAAGAATAGTTGTTGATAATCGTGAATCTAAATGACAAGAACAGGTGATCAAAGGACTTGACGAAGGGATCTTAACCATGAAAATAGGAGGGAAGCGGCGACTCTACATCCCGGGATCTGTAAGTTTTTTCTTGGTAGTCTTAATTTAAAGAGACAAACTATATATATATAATATACAAATCCTATCCAGAGCGGAGTTCCGTTTTGAAATTAAAGTGTGAAGTTTGAGTTTTCGGTCACTTTTCGGTTGCATATCCACATCTCGACCGTTCAGTTTTTAGGTACTACTGTATAGATCATCTCTGCAAATTTTCAGCCAAATTAATGATCGTTAAGGTATCTAACTTGCTTAAACCAATGGACGGACTGAATCTGTCAACCTGAACCGTACTAGCTTTAAAGCAGTTATCAATGTCTTAACAATCATTAATTTAACTGAAAATTTGCAGAGATGATATATACATTAGTACCTAAAACCTGAATAGTCGAGATGTGGATATGCGACCGAAAAGTGACCAAAAACTTGAACTTCACACGTTAATTTAAAAGCAGAGCTCCGCTCTAGATAGGATCTGTATATATATATATATATATAATTAATTAATTAATTAAAAAAATGAAGTAGAAAGAATCGAGTCAATTGACTATACAAGTTTCTTGTCTGGTAATTCTGGACTCATTAGCTAATGTATTAATCTGCCTTATATAATATCAAGGGTTTTTTACTTCAACAGTGTCTGAACACTTCGAGGACTTTTAAAATGATACCTGAACTTTCAAAGTTATCAGAGAAAATATTTCAAACAGTACCTGAACTTAGGCCGACTCCTAACTTCAGTACCCGACTATGCAAAACTATCACTTTGGTACCCCAAGTTTGAAGCCCGACCCAAGAACGGTACACGCCGTCCATAATAGTGTTAAGAGCCCAACCACGTGGTAATACCTGAAGGGTAATTGGGTCATTTCGTTACCCATATATCTCCTTCACCTATTCTCTGCGCAGCCACCCATCTACCTCACCACACCCATTTTCTTCCTTCACAAAAACAGCAGCCAATCAACCTCTTCCTCACTCTCATTCTCTCTAGCTTCGAACACACCACCACTTCCTCATTCCTCACTCAGATTTTATCAATTCCTCATCCTCATGCCGTACCAAGTGCGGATCACTCCCTCCGGCGACCTCGAAACAGTCGGTCGCTATGACTTTGAAACCAAACTCTGGTCCAGAATGATGCATGACTTCGCCATCACAGAAAACTGAGTCGTGATTCCCGACTAGTAGGTGGTGTTTAAGCTTCAGGAGATGATCACCGATCTACTATAAGAACAAGAAATCCAGGTTCGGAATTCTGATGGCCAATAGAAAACCCAGACCTTGTTGGGCGGGAGTGCAGAGGAGAGAGGGGATGACTAGCCTGAATTGGGTGGAATTTCCGGAAAATAAGAGAAGTGAAAAGCAGAGAATTTGGTTTCTGGGTTCTGAGAAATTAGTAATGGTTTGGTTTGAGAATTGGGGGAAAAGTTGATAGGGATAGAGATATGGATGTGGTAGCCATTCCCATTTGCCACTCTCTCTCTCTCTCTCTCTATCCAATGGAACGGCCTTGTTGATCCTCATACTCAACAACAACCACCTCTGGTTCTGTTGATCTGGGCTCGGAGACAAATTCCCGCGAATTCCCGCACTGACTAGTGATGTCACAACGAGGAACAAAACGACAACATTCATCATCTCTCTCCTTAATTTCTTCTCCCTATAATTTCTCTACTAGAAGTCTGAGAGTAATCTGAACTTCGGCGATCAGTGAAGATTGTAGAGGTACAATTGTAGAACGGTGTTGTTGATGTAAAAAAAACAAAGGTCTTATAATTTTTTTTAATTAAGGAGGAAGGAGAGCAACTTGTAGAGAAGCTAAAAGCTCTTGGAGCGAAAGTTGTTCTTAAGTGAAATAAAATACATGATCCATATGTAATCCACTACGAGAAATTTGTGAGATTAGTTCATGTTTCTGGGGAAACACCAGTTCAACAGCTTTCTAGAATTTTATCAATCCAAATGAAACACGTATCAGGTTTTCTCCAATTGTTTTAAGTTGAGAAATTTGCTCAAGATTGATTTCTTGTTGTATTGATATCAGAGCTGTTCTGATAAAGCTGAGATTTGTTTAAGATTCGCCCATGGATGAACTCTTTCCATGATTCTTATTCCCTTGTTTAGATTTTGAAGGGGATGAAGTTTTTCATTATTTATTTCAATTTAATAGGCACATTATTTAAAAAAAAAAATTATTAAGTTAAAAAAAAAAAAAAGAGTTGGACCGAATTACCCCTCAAAATATGCCACGTGGTTAGCAAGTTAACACCGTCCATGACGGAGTGTACCGTTCTTGGGTCGGGCTTCAAACTTGGGGTACCAAAGTGATAGTTTTGCATAGTCGGGTACTGAAGTTAGGAGTCGGCCTAAGTTTGGGTACTGTTTGAAATATTTTCTCAAGTTATCAATGTGATACCTGAACTCATTTTTTCTTATCAACGTCGTACCTCCGCCCATATTCTGTCACGATGCCGTTAAATATAAGCACTTGACTTCCACATGACTGTATTTTGAAGGATAAAATTGTCATTTGACTCTAACTTATTATTAAAAAATAAAATTAAAAAAATTCGAAATTCTTCTAAGTTTTGTGGACAAAAAAAAAACGAATGCAAAGGAGTCCTCCTCGACTTAGCTCCGCCTCCTCCACTACCACCACCACCACGACGCAAGCCCTAGACGACTACTCTTCCTCCGACTACACCACCATATCCCCGGAATCACTTGAATCCGATGATTGGATATTATCTCCAGCGAGTTTGCTCACCCTTTTGCTATCGAACTCCTGAAACAACCTTCCCATCGACTCGAAGGTGGCCTTTGAAACGGTGTAAGAGCGGTCGGGCATGTTCTGGCCTGACGACGATCTTCGAACTGCTGAAACAACCAACTTAGACGCCTTTCTTTTGCCTCACGACGATCTCAAATAGCGGCGATCGAATTCCGATTTCTGGAGAAGCTCAAAGTCGGAGACTCATCAGAATTCAAAGATCGAAAATCGAAAATCAATGATTTTGGGTCTCTGCTGGGTCTTAGAGAAGCTCAAATAAACCTTGTTATGGACCTCCCGCCTCGCCGCCGCGAAACATCAGTACACGTTATAGCACCGTCACCAAAGCTCCCACTTGGATCCGTACGGTGGTTTCTGTTAGGTTCGTTCATTTTGATACAGAAATATTGAATCTGATTTTTATTTTTGTGTGTGATTTAGATCGGTTGAGCATGGATGATTTCAAGGTGGTGTATGAGAGAAATGGTCAAACATGCTAATGGAGGTAGGGGGTAGAGTCTAGCATGTGAGAGATTGCATTTGCAGAAGACAAGTGATGGAGAGAAGGGGAAGAAGACGAGAGGTGGAGATGGTAGAAACAAATGATTAAAAAAAAAGATAAGATAAATATGTATTAAAATTAAAAATAGGTAAAATGTCGAATATACCCCTAGATTTAGGGCAAATCAGTATTTTTATCATCATTTGATGCCTCATATGCATTACACGCGCTCAGATTAACGGCACTGTGACGGAATATGGGCGGAGGTACGACGTTGGTAAGAAAAAATGAGTTCAGGTATCACATTGATAACTTTGAAAGTTTAAGTATTATTTTAAAAGTCTTCGAAATGTTCAGACACTGTTGAAGTAAAAAACCCTACTATCAATGTGAAGTCAATTTCTTCACAGTTTTTAATATGTCATACATATGCTTCTGCATACAAATTTATCATTACCTGACAACCCAAATTACAAGGTTACAACTGAAATTTATCATTCAAAAATTTATTAACATCTTGTAGCTGTTCTCTTCATGACGAGTTGGATGTGATGCATTTGCATTCTCTGGCTATTGAAACTTTGATTTGGAATTTTTTTTTTCTATCAAACCAAAAGAAAAAAAAAATGTATTCCCAACCTCAGAACCGATTTCAGGCATGGTTTGTAATGAGAATGTGCATTTGTTTTTTCTGGTTCTGAATGGTTATGCTGCTTTGTGGTTTAAGTTTGAACTTCAACAGTCATGGTAATATCTGCTTCTTTTTTCCGACTATCGTGATAATATGTGCAATATTTTTTTTTTGATGGATCATGGTAATATCTGCATTGACATTACCCAACAACCAAATGACAATGATTATTGTATGAAAACATATTGTGGCAGTTATAATCTTTGACCATGTTGTTACTTTGTCTTTCACTAGTTGGCCTTTCCCAAGGGTCTCACTTCAGCTCCAGGAAGGCCAAGGGTGGCTCCAAGTAGTCCAGTGGTTTTCGATGTGAGTTTGGAATACGTACCAGGCCTTGAAATTGAGGAAGAGTGAGAGAATTGATACATTTGCGTTGTTTCTGTATTTTTTTTTATTATTATTTCATCTTTTTAGCAGAGTTCAAGGAATGTAAGCAATAGCGTTGTATCAATTTGTTTATTATTTTTGGGAGCTTCTATTGGCACCCTTCAGAACAGTCACTCTCCACTCCGTTGCTTTTTATTATTGATGTCCAAACTGCCCATATTTCCATTTGAAATTCTGGAGTTATTGACGCCTCCGCACAGATGAAGATCACGCCTCCGCCTCTATCGTGTCCCAAGTAAGACCATCCTCCTGTTGAGATTGTGAATCACTGAATCCCATATATGGGAAAATGGGAATATTGCTTTTGAGTTTATAAGGATTTTGGTTAACTTCATCTATTGTTAATTAATTTTGATTGTGAAGCTCAAATTATTTTATCATGGTATTAGAGCGAGTAATCTCACATGTGAATGCCTTATGACCACACAGATACGACGTCAAGTTGTCTACGTGTATGGCTTAAAAATTTACTGCACGTGCATGGGCAGGTTTAGATTGTGAATTTCAAGTGGGAAATGAGGGCACTGCCTATGAGCAGAGCTTTAGGCTTTGCAGTGTGGCGTTTCTGTTGTAATTGGTGACCATGACATACCACCAAATTCTGATAATGTAGCCGCTGGGGCGGGTTTAGACTATAAATTTCAAATGGGAAATGAGGACACTGCCTATGAGCAGAGCTTTAGGCTTTGCAGTGTGGTGTTTCTGTTGTAATTGGTGACCATGGCATACCACCAAATTCTGAGAATGTTGCCGCTGGGGTTGGTTTAGATTGTGAATTTCAAATGGGAAATGAGGACACTGCCTATGAGCAGAGCTTTGGGCTTTGCAATGTAGCGTTTATGTTGTAATTGGTGACCATGACATACCACCAAATTCTGAGAACGTAGCCGCTGGGGCAGGTTTAGATTGTGAATTTCAAATGGGAAATGAGGACACTACCTATGAGCAGAGCTTTAGGCTTTGCAGTGTGGCGTTTTTGTTGTAATTGGTGACCATGACCTACCACCAAATTCTTACAACGTAGCCGTTGGGGCGGGTTTAGATTGTGAATTTCAAATGGGAAATGAGGACACTGCCTATGATCAGAGCTTTAGGCTTTGCAATGTAGCGTTTCTGTTGTAATTGGTGACCATGACATACCACCAAATTCTGAGAACGTAGCCGCTGGGGCGGGTTTAGACTGTGAATTTCAAATGGGAAATGAGGACACTACCTATGAGCAGAGCTTTAGGCTTTGCAGTGTGGCGTTTTTGTTGTAATTGGTGACCATGACATACCACCAAATTCTGAGAACGTAGCCGCTGGGGCGGGTTTAGATTGTGAATTTCAAATGGGAAATGAGGACACTGCCTATGAGCAGAGCTTTAGGCTTTGCAATGTAGCGTTTCTGTTGTAATTGGAGACCATGACATACCACCAAATTCTGATAATGTAGCCACTGGTGGGTTTAATAGACCTTCATGAAAATTGTTTCTTACACCTTCATGAACTTGATCTCAAAATCTTAGGTTCAATAGACTTGAGAAAGTTGAGCAATAACAAGTCTTTGTCTTGTACTTGTATGAATATTGTTCTAGTTAATCACCTCGGATGGCAAAAATCACCATTTATGGTACACAGATTGTCATGATTTTTTTTTTTTTGTTAAATACTGTTTACTCCTTATACTTTTGCCTAAAAAACACTTCAGTCCCTCGCTTTTTAATTTCGCACGTTTAGTCCCTGTACTCTTAAATTTTGAACCAATAGGTCCATTCTGTTAGTCTCCGTCCAAACTCTCTGTTAACTTGCTGATGTGACAGTCATTCTATGAGAAAATGTCCATTATACCCTCACTTTTTTATATTTAAATTTTATTCTTTTCTCTCTTTAAATACTGTTTACCACCCTGTGGTATGGACCTCACATCAATTCAGTCCCTCGACTTTCAATTTCATCAAAAACACCCCTGCGGTATTATTTTCTCGTCCAAGAAGTCCTTCTGACTCAATTCCGTCAATTTCAGTCGTTAACTGCTGACCTGGCATTTCCAACTCATCAATAGTGGGGTCCACACGCATGTGAAATTCCCAAACTGACCTTGGGCAACAAAATATGGAAAATCCAAAATTAATTCCAGTTTTGAGATTGAGGAGATTCGAACCCCTCCCAAAGCATATGCAAATGAATGGCCCAACCACCAGACCACTTGCATAGTTTTGGTATATTGCAAACAAAAATAGTATATATCTACATAATAGTGTTTTTTTAAAAAAAAATATGAACACTTTGTGATATAATCGTCCGCCGCGAAATGAGCAAATGCCGACTTGGCGCTGGGTCTGGTCTTTCTCTTTACCTTCTTCTTCGGCTTCGAATTGGTCCTCATCCAACTCTCCGGCTTCCTCTTCCGACTCTTCGTCGTCTTCATGAGAGTGCTCGTAAGTACTGAAATGGGGTTCCGGTTCCGGGTCCGGGACTGCCAAGTCTCGGGGCTGTAGCAGGCTGGATTCTTTGGGGAAGTGGAACTGGAACTTGAAGGACTGGAGCCGCTCCAGCATGGAAGGAGATCTGGGGAGCTTGGGTTGTTCGACCTCCTGGGCGTGCGGGAAAGCAAAATGGGTCTCGAATTCAGGGGATTTTTCGTAATTCGTGGCCGGTTCTGGAGATCTGTAGGCGTAGAAGTTGATGGATTTGAACCGCTACAAAACAAAGGGAGATCTCGCCAAGCCTTGTTGGTGGTGGTCGTGGTGGTGGTGGTTGTCTTGGTCGTGGGGCTTCTGGGTGCCGAGGCTGGAAGCAATGAAGATGATGCCAATCATGAGCTGGAGGAGGAGGAAGAGGAAAGTTGGGGTTAACCAGCTGTTCATGGAGGCCCGAATTGAGGGTAGGGAGGATACAGATTCCTCAAACATGGCTTTTGGGATTGGTTACAGTGGAGGAGAGAGGTGGGTGGAGATGACAAAGTGTTCATATTTTTTTTATAAAAAAAAAAAAAAAAACACTATTCTGTAGATATATACTATTTTTGTTTGCAATACACCAAAACTATGCAAGTGGTTTGGTGGTTGGGACATTCATTTGCATATGCTTTGGGAGGGGTTCGAATCTCCTCAACCTCAAAACTGGAATTAATTTTGGATTTTTCCATATTTTGTTGCCTAGGGTCAGTTTGGAAATTTCACATGTGTGGACCCCACTATTGATGAGTTGGAAATGCCAGGTCAACAGTTAATGGCTGAAATTGACGGAATTGAGTCAGAAGGACTTCTTGGACGAGAAAATAATACCGCATGGGTGTTTTTGATGAAATTGAAAGTCGAGGGACTGAATTGATGCGAGGTCCATACCACATGGTGGTAAACAGTATTTAGCCCTTTTTTCTTTATCCGGTTTATCTCTTCTCTCTCCCCTGCAGAAACCTCAGCAACCTTCCTCTCCTCATTCAAACAAACAAAAACCCATTGTCAAGTACTTCTCTCTCCCATTGACAAAAACCCGAGAGGAGACGGAGCTCCATGCCCCAATCATCTACAATCCATGAGCTCCATCCAAACCCTGCAAAAACCCAGTACCATCAAATCCCAATTCAAGGCCAAACAGCTCCATGCCAAAATCCCCACCGCCACTACTCCGCCACCCAAAACCATATTCGAAATGAAAATCTCCCTCTTCTCTAATGGAGACCTGCAAAACCTTAGTCCATACTCTTCTCAATCTCTGCTTCCTGTACTCTCTTCGACATAGGCCGTTAGAAAAACTTCAAATTACACTTCCAAAATCAACGAACAAAAATTTATCAAAACACCTAACTTCTAACCAAGATCAAAACTTGACCACTCAAATCAAACACACATGCAGATCGGACTCACTTGGGGTTGGGCTTGGAATTGGAAAAATTGGCATACATGTTCTTTGCCTTGAAGCTCTACTGTCAAGCAAGAATCGAGTAGAGAAGAGAGCGATTTCCCGTTCCTGTGGCGACCTCAACATCCTCCGCTACCTCCAAAATGACAGCGTTTTCTCCCAAATGGTGATCCATTTCTATTTGGCGAAGATCGTCTACGCGCTAGAGCACCTCCACAGCATGGGGATCGCTTACCGGGATTTGAACCTGGAGAACATGCTGATCCAACAGTCGGGTCACTTGCCCTCAGGGACTTCGACCTTTCCAAAAGCCTCAAGCACCTACACACTCGGAGATTCGCCACAAGAACCTCATGCGCTGGATCCGCCGCAAACATCGCAAGAACTTCAAGCACCTCAACGACGAGCGGGCCAACTTGTTCGTTGGCACCGAGGAGTACGTGTCCCCCGAGGTCGTCCGCGGCGAGGGTCACGAGTTCGCCATGGACTGGTGGGCCTTGGGATTCTCACCTACAAGTGCCTCTACAGGACGACGCCGTTTAAGGGGACACTACAAAAAAGAATTCATTTGGCTTCACCAGTTAGCGTCGGCGTTAGAATGCCGTCGCCATTGATCAAAAATTCGCTACGGCAAATGCGGCGTCGCAAAGAAAAAAATTATTTGCCACGGCATGGCGTCGCCGTCGCATAAATTTGCCTTCATTTGCTACGGCATATTATTTCCGTCGCTAAACTTCTCTACTTTTAACTACAGTAGAACGTGTTGTAGTATATGTCATTTTATAAATTTATTTTTGTTTTATTTTTTGACTTTTGGGTGGATATAGGTGCCAAAATTAAACATGTCGGCAAAGCTTTTTAGGTTTTTGGGTTCAGAAATGTTGTTCTTGTTCCCTCTCCCTCCATCTGGTATTTCCCGCTCTCTCCATCCAGTCCCGACAACGAAGTCAACCATAGCAATCCGCGAAGTCGACATCTACTAGTTCAGCTCCACCTCCTTCCTATTTCTTCCTCTTTCTGCATATTCAATCCGTCCCTCAGACCCTAATACCCAGAAATCAATCAGATCTGTCTATCTCTCGCTTTGTGGCCTGCATCTTGTCGATCTCCATTGTCAAAACAGGTCAGAAGCTTAAAGCTCACTTCTTTTCATGTTTTGGGAGCTAATCAGAACCAAGATTCGATTTGGCTTGGGTTTACTCCAGGGAATTGGTCTTTTATTTCAACAAATCAAATGGAATATTTGTTTTTCTGGGCTTTGCGCACTAACACAAATAGCGTATATTTGATTTGTTATGTAACTTTGGTTTGCATTGGAATATTTGGATATATAATCTAGATGATGCTGATATTTGCAGAGATTGTTCACTGTTGAAGAATTGGCTTTGTACAATGGGACTGATCAAAGTTTGCCAATCTTGTTAGGAATTCTCGGGTACCCTTCTGCTTTCACTCTGTTCAGATGTGTAGATGATTACTTAATTGTCTGTGAGCTTGGACTTGGTGATTCCTAGAAACTAATCCGTGTGTTTTTTATCAGATCGGTTTTCGATGTGATGAAAGGAAAGTCTCATTACTGTGAGGGTGGGGGTTATAATCATTTTTCTGGAAGGTGTTGAATTTTGTAAATGCTATTGTTAGACCTTCCAGAGTCTGAACTCTTCTTCTTTTTAATCAACTTCATTCATAATGTACAGCATAGTTCATCTTATGGGGTAAAAATGTTTTACTAGTGCCTTATGGACTGGTTAATTTTGTGTAAACTGAAAAGATCCCCAAGGGGGCAAGCTGAAGTACACAAGAAATATACAACTACAAAAAATGAAAACAGAATGTCTAGTATTATGAGATTGATAGGCAGTTCGTTTCATATCTAATTGCCTCTAGTGAGAAACTCGTATTGATACTTTTCCCCCTCAAAATTTCCATTTTCATTTGATATAACAGTATTTGGTTTCTGTAGAGCCCTCAAATATAGTTGATCATCAATTATATCCTTTTCTCCTTTGTATCTGTCTAGACTTGTGTATTAATATTTGTTTTTTCCTTCCCATGTTCATCAATGAAGAGATGCTTCACGAGCATTTGTTTCAGGAAACTTTACAGGTAAGAATGGTCTTATTCTTTTTTGGCTTTAAATTAGTTTTGATCACATGCAAGCTTAAATTCGAAAATGTTTGGAGTTGCCTTTGCATTTATCTGTTCTTGGCTTATTTTTCTGATTAGTGTATTTTTAGTAGTTTGAAGTTGCTTTTGAATTTTTAGTGGACAAGCAAAAGAGTTGGGTTTGCCTGTTGAAGGGAATTCTTTTCTTGGTGAATAAGGAGAAGCTTGAATGTTAGTTAGTTTCACTTGGATGTTTAAGCTTGGGATTTAGAATTTTGGAACAATTTGGAAACCTTAGCAGTTACCTCTATAGTTCTCTACAAGAATGTGATTGGATGATTAATTTTCTCTATGGATTTATAGCTGAATGGTGACGTAACTTGACACCATAAGATTTCAATGTCATATTGCAGGAGATGGGCTCACAGACTCGTTAAGTGGTTTATCCCGCCAACAGGTAACTAATGTTCTTTCCTCCCCCACTTACCTGGTGGTTGTGAAGCCACACTGGACTCAAAGGGGGGAAATAACCATTTAAATTTTAGAACTGTGGCTACCAACATCACTTTATATGGATGGAGCTGCTGATTCTAGTCTTCTTAGTAAAGAATTGCAGTTTGTCAGTAGCTCACCTGTTTTGAACCTATGGTTCCCCCTGCTCACCTTATGTCTTGCCTATCATTTGATGATCAGATTACACACTTTTAGACACTAATAAAATTAGGGAGAAGTAAGTAAATATTCAATCGAATCCCTACCTTTTGGTTTAGCTGGATTTCGGGACTTTGACATGCTAAGTTTCATTAATTTGTACCACAAGTATGATTCAGTTATTTTGTTCTGCAGGTGAAGAGTATTGTTGAATGGAGGGATTTCTACTTTAGAACTTACACGTGAGCTATACATATTTTTACTATTTCAGTGCTGTTGGAAGTTGGAATTAAAACGCCTTTAATATTTTTGGAAGTTAATTCATGGTTACTGGAGCACCATTCTTACAGCCCATCTATTTCCACTTCTGAAACTGTTGGGAACCGAAACTTTAGACTTAATACTAAGTTTCCATTGTATATAATTGGGAAGTTTTACCATGAATGTCTTAAACCTTGTATGTCTGTTTGATGTAATATAGATATCTACTACACATAGGAATCATTGTTATGTCTTTAATTCTAATGCTTATAAATTGTTTTGGTAAAGGGCTTAGATCCATTACCAAAGAATTGGCTTGCGGATAAGTCATTTTCTTTATCTCCTATTGAATGGCCTATGGCCTCTTCTTTGGAATAAACTTGTGTGCCTCTAACTGGTGCACGAATTTGTCTTCTGACAATCACAATACACTTGTTCTTTGCTCCAGTATTTGGGCTTGGTTTCTATTTCTTGTCATTTTAATTGTAGTTACATGAGAATGATACTATTGTGCATTTTTTCATAACTCACCTTTTTGAATGAATGAAATGCATGGTAATCATTATTCATGACTTAATTGTCAGATTTGTTGGTAAGCTAGTAGGTCGGTACTATGACCCCAAAGGAAATCCTAGAAATATTTGAAGGGAGTTGAAGCAAAGGCTGCCAGAGGTGCACAGCTATAGAAGAAACTGGAGATTGAAGAAGCTAAGCAACCTGGTTGCAATTCAAGGTGGAGTCAGGATGAGGGCGGAGAGGTATGTGTTTCGGTTCTTATAATATTTATGTGCCATGTGTATCAACTTTGTGCTGTCATGATAATATTTAATTGTAAATGTAGTGGAAAGTGCCCTTGATCTTTGTCTGTTGCATTTTGTTTTAATTGGTATGTTGGGGTTCTGATATAAAATCTATGACAGGAATTCTATAATTCTTATTATTATTTTTATCACTTAATGTCTTCTCCAAAGTAATGAAGCTCTCTTATCCTGCATGTGTTTTATGAATTTGCATATATCTGTGCACATTGGATTAATTAGATGTTAATCTAATATACATATTGTATCATGTGTGTTCATTACTTAAATTTTTAGTTTTGTTTATTTCTGCTTGATGTGACGTTGTTCATTTAATGTAGATATTTATTGTTAGTATAGTTGGTTTATATTTTCATACTTAGCTATTTGTGTTACTGTTTTTCCAACCGACATAGATATTGATAAGGGAAAAAATGGACATGATTATATCGTTACTATTTTTATCTTCGACAAATTTGTTTATAGACTTAGGCTGCAGTTTTGGTTGTTGATTTGAGTTTATGAACAAATTGTTTTAGCTTTAGATTTTTGATATGGCTGAGAGGATTAAAGTATGAGTCTAATATCATTTCAATTTCGCTTATTGTATGACAGTAGATGAAACTCTTGCTGGAAGTTAATTTTTTTTTTCCCAGTTTTGAAGAAAGAAAGGGAAGCTGTGTTTGTGTGCTTCAAAGATTTTGTATTATCTGTTATGTGTTTCGTTTCATAACAATTGCATGTTATGTGAGTATGGAGTAAGCCAAAATCATCATGTTCTGTTTAACATTCCCAGATTCTGAATTCAAACTACGTGTAGTGACAATATCTGATTTGTTCATGTTTCATTTTTCATGTGAATCCGGTTTGATATTTGTATACTTATGCATTATGTGATAGGTTCAAGATGCAACCAGCTGTGGCCATGAAATTAGAAGGGAGTCCATAGGAGAAGGAGTTCATCCACATTCAACTAGTCTCTATGAAATTGAGCATGCTCCAGTACTCACCAAGCCCCTCTAGTTAATGATAAATAGTATTGTACGTGGTCAAGGATGCTTTTGAACAATATTAAGTTTGGCAACTTTTCCTTCAGTTATCTAGTATGGTAGGACATTATAATTACAAAAGACTATAGTTCGGTTAATTTCAGTTTGTACTTTGTAGTGGAATATAACTTGGCACTTATCTTTTGATTATATAATTTCAGTTATGAGATAGCTATGATTGAAAGGATTATTTTGGTGCTCTGTATTGTTTTAGATATCTTTTGATTAAGTGTGTAAAATGGCAGAAAAAAATTTTGGTTTGAAAAAATTGGGTGGTCGGTTATTAGCTGTTGCTAAAGCTTCATATGAAAAATACTTGGGGTGGCGACGGAAATGACGCCGTCGTAATTTTAGAGGGAAAATCAATTTCCCGTTTATTTCTAATCTAATTTGGAGGGAAAATTTCTGGAAAAATAAAAAAATATGAAAAAAAAGTTTATTGCAAACAACGGCATCTGCCGTAGCAAATAGATTACTTGCGATGGCGTTTTCAGTCGCTACATGCCGTCGCCTAATAAGCGACCAAATCATTGCTACGCTCGTTGCCGTCGCTAAATCCGGTTGCGACGGCGTTTTGCCGTAGCCACGACCATTGGCGACGCCACCAACGACAACGGTGTAATTGCCGTCGCCTAGCCGTCGCCATTGGTCTTTTGCGACGGCATACAGACTTTCCGCGACGGCATAAAGCCGTGGCAAAATGAATTTTTTTTTGTAGTGGGAAAAGCAGGAAGGAGACGTTCTGGAACGTGTTGACGAAGACGCCGGAGTTGGAAGATGAGGTTGTGGGCTGGAGAGTCGGGTCGGAGTAATTGGAGTGGGATCAGACACAAAAAAAAAAGGGTCCTTGACCAAAATCCCCAAAATAAGCCAAAGTTATCCCATTTACCCAAAGTTATCCCATTTACCCTAGCAACATATTTTTATTCCCACTAACCCAATTTAAAGAGAAATGACAATTTTGCCCTTCACCTAATTAAAAAACTACATGATACCACTCTGTCCAGCAACCAGTCTCTCTCTCCTCCCTGATCTCCACCTCCATTTTCTCTCTCTGAGATCGCCGCGCCGGAGATGCAGTCCAAGCTTGAAGACGACGAAGAAGGCGAGGATGTGAGTATAAAATGGTTGAGATAGACCTCCTCGACGGTCCAGAACGAGCTCACCGGCGACGAAGGCTTCCGATCCCCTTGGGTCCTTGCCCTCCTGTCGCTCTCTCCTCGTCGTAGTCGGACAGACAACGGCGCTGATCTTCATGCTCGCCGACAGTGGCTTCTACGATCAGAAGGTTTGGATTGGAGAGCTCGACCGGCGATCTCCTTCTCCTCGATTCCACTGCAACCACCGCAAATCAATCATCTCCGGCAAGATTCAGGTCGGATTCTGGGGATTTCGAAGCTGGGATATCCGGGTTCGGTCTGCTCCGGCCCATTCTCTTCATTTCCGGCCATATATTCCCCGAAGTCCCGAGCCAGTCTGCTTTTTACAAAAGCTTTTTCTTTCTTTTTTATTTGGATGGAGCCTCTTGGTTGCAAATCAAAACAGTGGTGATACTTTTGGTTTTTTTTTTTTTGGGTAAATGGTTCTACTTTGGTCTTCGGTTGCAAAATAGTAGGCCTACAAAGAAAGAAAAAATAAAAAAAATTGTTTTATTGTCTCCCAATAGACATCTATTGGGGGGCAATAGACGTTTTGAATTGATGTAATATTTTTATTTTTTTTCAGTATTCAAAGCTTTATTTGTCTAAATTTAGGGAAATTAGTTCACATTTTAGCGACTGAAAGTCCTATTGAGGAGCAATAGACGTCTATTGGGGGGCAATACATGGCTGATAGTCGTCTATTGGGGGGCAATACATGGCTATTGGGGGCAAAAAAACTTTCCGGTGGGTGGTAGCCGGTGATCGGAATCCGGCGGCCGGTGACCGGATTCCGGCGAAGTTTGCCGGATTCTCGCGGCCGGTGACCGGACTCCGGCGAAGTCCCCTATGGTTTCTCTCTCTCTCTCTCTCTCTAAGTAACAAAGGTGAGGGTAAAATGGTATTAAAAAAATAATAAAAACAAGAAAAAAATCTTAATGGGGTATTAGGGAAGAGACCTCCTTAGAGTGTTTTGGGTAAGAGGGAATTAAAAAAACATAGCGGGGTAAGTGGGAAAAAAAATCTCTAAAAATGGTGTAAATGGACAAAAACCCAAAAAAAAAATTGAGAATTTGTTTATGGAGAGAGAAGAAGAGATAAACGGGAAAAAGAAAAAAAGGCATTTTGATTAAATTTTGGATGAAGAGAGGAAAAAGACATTTTTACCTTTGATTTAATGTCAAAATTAGATGGATGGACCTATTGGTCAAAAATTAAAAGATGAAGGACTAAATGTGCGAAATTAAAAAACGAGAGACTGAACTGTTTTTCAGGCAAAAGTACAATGAGTAAACAGTATTTAACCTTTTTTTTTCATCGAAGTCGCTTGGATGAGTTTTTCTATTGGAACCTCCAAATTTACTCACTTGACCTCCTTGCTTTTTACACCTCTTATCAAATTTTTAAATACTAAATTTACTTATTAAACCTCACTCAAGTTCCTGAAATAACCTTACTCATATAATTTGCAAACAAACTATTAATTACATATTCATTCCTTAACCAGATTACATAAATCTCTTATCTAATTAATAAAAAAGAAACTCAAACACAAGGTATTGGGCTTTAAAAATTAATTTCTAATTAAAAAGAATTTTTTTTTAACTTTTTTTTTTCTCTTGTAGATGTGCAAAAAAAAAAAAGAGTAATTTTTCTTAATGTTTAATTATTTTCTCTATTTTCTATACCTCATGATTAATTATTTAATAGTTTTTTTAGATTTTTTTACTACTAGATCTTTTTTTTTTTTGTAAATATAATGAATAGACTGGGATTTAGGACATAAAATGATTTATTTTGTTATCCCTCACCAATATGCGTTCAACATATATGATGATAGGAATTTTAATGTCACATGATCTTGATTATAGTTTTAATTCTTATTAAATATATATAAATTCATTAATGAGTATGTAGTGAAATTGAAAAATGAAAATAGATAAGGAAAATAATAAAGAATGCAATATAATATTATTGAATTGGAAAGTCTAGAGAAATTAAATATAATATTTTTTGGGGTATAATTATTATTCTTAATAGTCATTTTATAAGAGGTTATATATGTCATTTAATAATTCATAATAGAGTGAGGTCAACTGAACAGATTTGGAGGTCACAATAGAAACATTCCGCTCGCATTTGTGTCGAATGTCCCATGTTCCAAAATCACAACAATCCAACGGCTGAATATTTGTCAAAGAAGGTAATAAAACCAATGAGTATTTTACTTCCGGTCACAAATATGATTTTAATTTAATAGAATATGCATGTTCTATTTTGTTTCAAATTTAGCTTTCCTTGCACTTGGTTCCATTCATGAAGTCTCAACCTTCTTATAAGCCAAAAACCTTTAGGATGACAATTGGTCGGTGTCGGTCAAATTCCAATGGAATTTCTTTTCTTCCTTGTTCAAATAGCATTCAGATTTTAGTATTTACTAATCTTATAATTCTTGATTACCATTTGAACTCGGCTGATTTAGAACTTTTAGCATGCTATACTTTAAGATATTAAATTCAGTTCCGGAAAATTTCACCACCATTACGAATCAAATGAATTTTAATAAATTTACAAACTTCACATGTTTCTGCTTCAAATCTGATACGCTCAAAACAAGTGCGCAATTTAACTTGCAAAATATAGTTGTTAGTATAAAATAAGTAGAGATCGTTCTGGCATACCTGTAATTGCATAAACAAATAATTAATAAAAGTACAAGGTATTATTTACAAAAATAAATCAAAGAAACAATTATGCCCTTAGTCTTTTTGAGAAATTCCTTATTTATTCTTTAGGCTGATTACTATTGTGTTTGGTTTCTATCTAGTATATACAAACAAACTAAAAATGTTGCTGCATTTGTTGTTGTTCTGCTCTGCTGCTCTATCTTCTTTTTGTCTCTGCATCCCTTGCTACTCTGCTCTATCTTCATCCTTTTGGTGGTCCTGATCTCTTTAACCTTCCATCATGTTCTCCAAATTATGTGCTTCATCATCTAACATATTGTTCCAATATACATTATATGCATCTTCTCCTTCTAGTATTGCAAGTCTTTTCAAGCTTTCAGCATGCAGTTGACTGTAGACTTCTTTGGAGGATTGACATTGTCTGATATTGAGTTGTTGAGGCTTGGTCACTCGCCTTTTGGAGTAAAGTTTGATGTATTTGGTTTGAAGAAGTAGGTTAAGATGGCTATCACTCCAAATGTTACACCCCGTCCCTAAATTTTCCATTTACCAGTCACTCGGATGGTAAATGATTAAAAATGTTACTTTTAGCTTTGTTCGATCATATAGAGGATTAAAAATGTTACTATTCTTCAATCTCAGGTTAAAATCGAGCCACACCACCACCATAATTGGAGTAAGGATTGCACGAAACCTGGACCTCTAATTCCAGCCGGAACCGGGCCCAGTTGTGGGCCTATTAGTTTGTTCTTTTTTCTTTTGCTGGCCGGCCTTTTAGGGTACACACTGAAACGACAAAAAAGGAAAAGCCCAAAGTAAAAAGTAGTGTAAATATATAAACTTAACTGGAAAAAAGAAAAACAAAAAAAGGAGAACCCTACCATCAGCAGGTGCAAGGGTTTTAGGGTTTTAGAATGGGCATGATAGATAGTGGAAGTATGGAGCAGTCACACAAGGCACACAGGTCCCGGCAGTCGGGTTCCAAGGCCGATAAGAAGAAGCCACAAAAAGAGTCGAAGAAGCAAAACCCCAACCCCAAGGCGTTCGCTTTCAGCTCAACTGTCAAAGCAAAGCGTCTCCAGTCTCGTGCCGTCGAGAAAGAGCAGCGACGACTTCATGTTCCGACCATTGATCGCTCCTACGGCGAACAGCCTCCTTTTGTTGTTCTTGTCCATGGACCTCCCAAGGTATCATTCATTCCTTCACTGATACATTTTTCTCTTATTCTATACACGTTGTTACTCACTCTTGAGATTGATTCTAGGTTGGCAAGTCTTTGTTGATCAAGTCCCTTGTAAAGCATTATACCAAACATGATTTACGGGAGGTTGAAGGCCCGATTACCATAGTAACAGGTGCCAAATTGCATCTCTAATTCTCTTCCCGTACTTGCAACTATCTAATTTTGTTTTATATTAACATTCACTGTTATTCACCTTCCTTTTGATAGGGAAGCAGAGGCGGGTTCAGTTTGTGGAGTGCCCCAATGATATCAATGGCATGATTGATGCCGCAAAATTTGCTGATTTAGCATTGCTTCTTATAGACGGAAGCTATGGTTTTGAAATGGTGAGGCCAACACACTTCTACCCTTTCCACTCAGATAATCGTGTCATTTGAATGTGTTGTGGGATATTCTTCTTACACTGTTGGATTCTGATAAGTTGGGATGCGCTTCATTTCCTTTTGCAGGAAACATTTGAGTTCCTTAATATATTGCAAGTCCATGGCTTCCCAAAGGTCATGGGAGTTCTCACTCACCTTGATAAGTTCAAAGATGCAAAGAAACTGAGGAAAACAAAGCAGCATTTAAAACATCGGTTCTGGACTGAAATATATGATGGAGCTAAATTGTTTTATTTATCAGGTCTTATTCATGAAAAGTAAGTAATCAAGTTTCTCTGTTGTCATTCACTCGTTGATATTGACAGGTGTTTTGATTGATGTTGTTGTTGTTAATTTTTTCTTTTTCTTTTCCCATTTAAACAAATAGGTATGTCAAACGTGAGATTCACAATCTGGCTCGTTTCATATCTGTTATGAAGTTCCATCCTTTATCTTGGAGAACTGCTCATCCTTATGTTCTAGTAGATCGTTTTGAAGATGTCACTCCCCCTGAAAAAGTGCGCTTGAATAATAAATGTGATAGAAATGTCACACTTTATGGTTATTTGCGGGGGTGTAACATGAAAAAAGGAACAAAGGTATGTGCTGGAATTGTGAAGCTATTCTTGCTTTGACTATTCATAAATTTTGTAATCAAAATATATTCTTTGAAGACAAGATCGTAATCAGATATACAATACTCCTCAATACACTGGATTGTTAATTAAACTCATTTTCAGATTTTTATTTCATTTAGTAGAGAATCAAAATGCAAGAATTCCATCCCAAAAGTTTTTTCTTTTTCTCTCTACCATCAAAATACTTCTTTCTAGGAAACAGTTTCAGAGGTAACAGTAAAAAAAATTGATTGAATGGAACGGTAACCGTAACTTCAGATGTTCAGTTGAAATTTAGGATTGCCTCTTATTAGATGCTTCTGAAGATTTAGTGCATAGTTTTTTTCATGCCTTTTTTTTTGTTTTAATTTCTCTGTCATAAGATTACAGGATTTATTACCAAAAAAATTTGTGAGATTGATTATACTGTTTCTTATCATGTTGGACAGATTAACGGTGTAGTAAAGAAATAATGTCTCACATTCCTTAATCCTACAAACATTGTACTGCTCTGAAACTAGGTTTCATAGATGTCATGTGATTCCGTTTTGTATGATATATGATTATCTTTTGTATATTGTCCAGATTCACATGGGTGTTGGTGATTACAGTTAATGTTCTGTTTTTTGTTTGGAATGATATATTTTTCTGATGTACATTGTTTGTCAGATTCATATTGCAGGTGTTGGTGATTACTGTGTTGCTGGTATGACAGGCTTAGCTGATCCCTGTCCTTTACCCTCTGCTGCCAAAAAGAAGGGGCTGCGTGATAAAGAAAAATTGTTTTATGCACCGATGTCTGGACTTGGGGATCTCCTGTATGACAAAGATGCTGTCTATATAAATATAAATGATCACTTTGTTCAGTTTTCAAACCAAGATGAAAAGGAGGAAGCAACAAACAAAGGTTGATTTTCCTTTTTTATTTTTTGTTTGATTGTTTGAAAAATACTTTTATCTGTTGGCTAAACCAGAGGAAACATTTTATTTCTACTGCACTCTGTGTCACCATTTTGTTAATGTGAATTTTTGTCTTTTATTTTATTATTGATTCACTAGACACATTTTCATGTTTGAATGTTTCCTCCTTTTCCACTTCCATCAATTTCATTTGTTGATTTCTTGGGTCCGTGTCACAGGAGAGCTTGAGGATGTGGGTGTGACCATGGTTAAAAGTCTTCAAAACCCAAAATATTCGATTGATGAAAAGTTAGAACAGAGCTTCATTAACTTTTATATGCAGAAACCTAAATTGGAATCTCAACATGATGAAAAAGATCTTGATGAATCCAGAAAACGCATTTGTATGATAGAGCCTTTAGAGGAACATCAGTTTGGGGAAACAATGAAAGCTGGGGGTTCTGGTCAAGAAAGTAATGTTGAGGATATTGATGGCTCAGAATCAAAATCTTATCAGAATGATGCTGCTCGTAATGTTGCACTAACAAAAAGTGATTCAAGTGGATCTGATAGAGAAAATGGTGATGTATCAGATCAAGATGTTAACCTTAAAGATCACTTGAAGGAACATGTTGAGTTTCATGATGGAAGGTCAAGGAGAAAAGTCATCTTTGAAAATGACCTTAATCCTACTGATATGGAGGTGAGCAAAGCTTAATATCATCATCAAATATCTGTTTTAAATAAATAGGGCGCGTACATTTCTGCAAGTAGAATTTGGTGATCCATATACTGTACTGTACGCTTAAGAGCTCTAAATTGTTTTCACTACTTGGGTGTTTTTCTTGGAGTTCACATCACTGTGCTATAATCACAGTAAAGCTACTTTAAGTAATGATATGATCCCATTCTTTGTAATCTTATTGGCTTTTACTTTGTTTTATCTAATGATCCTCATGGGCTGGTCATGGTTAGGTGGTACTATAGCACTGTTATATTTTATTTCCTTCTAATCCATTGTTTTTCTATTATGTCTTTGAACTATGCTATCCTGGCGTTAAATTTTCAATTGAGGATTGGATGCATGCTTTATATTGTTACACCTTTTACCAGATGGTATGCACCATGTTTAAACTACAAGCCATGATCTTGGTCTATAATACTAATGTTCTATGCTTCATTATAGGATTCAGAAGAGGAGTCAGAAGATGATAACGACGGTGGCGATAATGATGCAGATAATCATACCTCTTCTGGTTCAGAGTCTTCAGAGGAAGATAGAGAAATCCATGAGACAGATGGTACATATTACATTTTCAAATTTTATGTAGTAATATTCTCATTTTCTGAGCAGAACCGTACTAAGGCTTTGTGACAATTAAAGCTTTTGCAACCTGGTTGCTTATATTACGATTAAAGCCACAAGCATTTGCTACTAGTTCTCTTATGAGTACAGACAGTAATATTTATGGATTTGTAGTGCATAAATCACAAAATTTCCTTCACCAATAGCTCATGCACCGTAATCTCTCAATTGTTGTTCCAGACTGCATGGACAAAGAAATTTTCTTTCTGTGTCTAATGCTTTTACCCTTTTTGGCCTTATACTAGATGATGCGGGAAACATAGCAAAGTGGAAAGAGTCTTTGGCAGAACGGACATTTTCGAGACAAACTACTAACCTTATGCAACTTGTATATGGGAAATCTTCAGTTTCAACTAAAGCCAATGAAGAACAAGACAGTAGTGATGAGGAAAGTGACGGAGATGACTTTTTTAAGCCAAAAGGAGACGGAATTAAGGTTTGTTGTAGAGAGTGCTTGTTTATAATTTTTACATATCTGAAACTAAATTTGTTGATGAACGTTGTTGTATTATTTTGTTTGTTTGTTTTTTGCAGAAACATAGAGTAGAAGCAGAAAATTGGAATGTTGAGGACTCTTCCAAATTTACAAATCATTCAATCAAAGACTGGAATGATAAAAAGCTTATAGAGAGCGTGCGTGATCGCTTTGTCACTGGTGATTGGTCAAAGGCTGCTAAAAGAAATCAAGACACAGAGGCCACATTTGAAGATGGGGATGCTGTCTTTGGTGACTTTGAGGATTTAGAAACGGGTGAGAAGCATGATGGATATCATACAAATGAGACTAGAAAAGTTGCAAACAACAAGAAAGCTGGCTTAGATGAAGAGGAGCGGAGGCTCAAAAAGCTTGCTCTTCGTGCCAAGTTTGATGCTCAATATCCTTTTGACACCAAAGGTTTCCTATAGTTTTCAAACAATTTTCTTTGTTTAATGTCCTTCACCATCTGATCTACCAAAAACCAAAGAAAAATTCTTGTCGATTCCATTTTCATTTGTGTTTGAGAGTTTAATTAGGTTGATGGGTCCATATTGAAGGTTCTTGCTTATATCACATTTGTTCATATGTGAAGTCATAGTGTCTATGAACTCTCTACTGTCTTGCATGTTTAGAGGGTATTTCTTTTGTGACCTTAATATTATCTACATATGATGAACCTGATACAACTGAGGAGGAACCTGATGATACACATGTAAGCCAGTTTGGACGAGATCGAGCTAAAGAAAGCGGCTATGTTGACAAGGTAAGTTTCTATCTCAGATGCAAGATCATTTCTACACTAGCTGGCAGGAGCTTATGCCAAATTCTTTCAGCTGAAGGAGGAGATTGAACTCCGGAAACAAATGAATATAGCTGAACTCAATGACCTTGATGAGGGCACCCGATTAGAGGTTGAGGGTTTCCGGACTGGGACTTACCTTCGGTTGGAAGTTCATGATGTTCCTTATGAGATGTTTGAATATTTTGATCCCTGCCATCCTGTTTTGGTTGGAGGAATTGGTCTTGGGGAAGAAAGCACTGGATACATGCAGGTTAGTGTGCATCAAAAGTATTTATCTATTGGGTTTTGTTTCTATTGTTTAATGCTAGCTCTCCTGTTCTGCGTTGCTAATTTAAGATAGCTGCCCATATCTTATTGCTGATAGGGTGATTTTAGACAATTAGAACTATTCACATGTAGGTTAGTGTACATGAAAGGTACTCATTTTATTGGGTTTGGTTTCTATTGTTTTGTACTCACTTTCCAGTCTGCTTTCCACATCTAAGATTGCTAATAGGGTGACTAAACATTTAGATAACTTGAGACACAATAGGTGATTTTATGAAAGCTTAGAGTACGATAAAGCGTAGGTGACTAATTTTTTTTATTTTTTTAAAAGAAACAGCTTTTTTTTATTCAGTAAACAAATGATCAACTGTCCCTATAACAAACTAGACAAAGAAATTTAGACTACAACAGCTTGAAAATCTAGAATGATAGAGGAAAGAGTGTAATTAAACTGCCCAGATATAGAGGCCCAAAGAGATGCCCAGAACTTAACTCTCCCAAAGTTTCCAACTGCGCACCAACACAGGCTTCAAAGATCTTTTTGTTTCTTTTGATCCATACCATCCCTATTGAAGATAACACTCCCCAAACCAAAAGAATTTTGGCCTTTTTTCACTTCACAGAAACATGATCCATGCTCCCCCCCCCCTTCCCCTTGAAGATCTGCACAAAACACAACATTGGGGAGAGATCGGTAGTATGTGTGTTTCTTTTGGAGAACATACCAGGTATTCACCCTCCCATGTGCCACAAGTCATCCTTACACTTATACCTTAGTTTTCCATGGAAATTTTGTTTGAACAAAGACTAGGTCTGAAGCGTCACTGATTAGGAAGCTATGAAACGATTTGCAACAGAAATTCCAAGCAACCTCTAGCCTTCATCTCCTTTCCAGGAAAGACTTATTCCTTGCTGATAAGTTCCTAATTCCCGGGCCTCCTCTCTCTTTGTTCTAGCAACACAATCTCCCACCAAACTAATTGATCCTTCTTACCTTCTCCATCTCCATCGCACATTAACATGCCCACTGGAACTTGAAATAAAGACAAGTAATAAGTAGGGAGACTCTCAAGAACTGCTTGAATTACTGTCAATCTGCGCCCTTTAGATTAAATAGCCTCTTTCCAACTCGACTCTCTTAGCTTTCTCTACCACTGGATTCCAAAACAATGCGATTTTAGGGTTACCGCCCAAAGGAACACCTAAATATCTCATAGGCCAAGCTCTTCACATTTTAGTCACCACAGCCAATCTCTCTACTCTATCAGGCCTTGTGTTTATTGCAACTAGTGAGCACTTGTATTTATTGATTTTTGATCCCTGATTTTGAGCACTTGTATTAGGTTATTCCAATTCTGATCATCATGCTTAAAAAAAAAAGGCATTATAAGTGGATTGCAAGCGTATAATTTCAACCTTTTCCCTCCTGACTACTAGATCTTCAATTAATTTACAATCCCTTTCTCTCTCCATAGGTCTGCTAAAAATCCGCCCCAAGTGTAAAAGAAAAGGTGATTAGGGATCACCTTCTCCTTTATCAAAAATAGAAAAATTCGTCAACCTCAATCAACCCTCTATCCGTTTTCTTCTTCCAACTCAAAAACCTATATTTTCCAAGATTCAATGTAGAAAGTTCAATGCACACGTGGTCATAGGCTTTCTCGAGATCTATTTTGAAGACCAGCCCGTCTTTTTTCTTTTCTTTTATTTTATTTTATTTTTCTTGTTTTGTTCATTAGTGACAGAAACTGCAACTAAAATCTGTCTCACTTCTCTGAAAGCACCCTGAGCATGATAAATAGTAACACCGTAAGCATGGGGTGACTTATCGGTACCTTGTAAATGAGATTTTATTTGTGGTATTGTATTCGTTTCAATGAACCAGTCATATTAAAAGGTTATCAATAATAAATAAAGGGGAGTGAAATTCACACACTTAAATTTACAATCCACAATCCATGTTTCATTTTTAGTTATCCACACTACAAAAAGACAAAACTTAAGATAATAAAAGGAAAAATGGAGTGTGGATTGTAAATTGGGGATTGTGAATTGCACTATAAACTTATAAACTTGGAATTTTTCATCTTTTACAATGTTGTGTTCTGTTCTACCAGGCCAGGTTAAAGCGGCATAGATGGCACAAGAAAGTGCTAAAGACCAGTGACCCCATCATTGTATCTATTGGGTGGAGGCGTTACCAAACAATTCCTGTTTATGCCATTGAAGATTGCAATGGAAGGCATCGCATGCTTAAGTACACTCCAGAACACATGCATTGCCTTGCAATGTTTTGGGGCCCTCTTGCCCCTCCCAATACCGGTGTGGTTGCTTTCCAGAATTTATCAAACAATCAGGTTTGGCCAGTTTTGTATTCTGTTTCTATTAGTTTTCTGTTTGATAGATATGCATTTTCACATACTAGCAAATGGAAAACTTTGTGTTTTTAATGCAAGGATTTGTCAGTGTAATGAGGAATTAAGCTGCGCACTTAACTTGAAGATCACTTTTAAGTCCATCTTTTCTGTTGCTTTCACTGATCGTCGTAATGAAAGACTTCAAATCATAAATTTCTTGAAGTGATTAAGTAAACATTGAAATGGTCATGATGATTTTCAAATAGCTAGAGATTTATGATTTAATGGCACTAGACCCCTAATTAGTTTACCAAACTTTAGGCACATGAATATTCTATTGTTATAAATAAATAATGTCCACATTTATGAAACATTGGCTCATCAGTTACCCATTTACTGTCTGGTTCATACATGATCCTTGTAGGGGATCTAAAAAGAAATGGTCTGGATCATAGCATAGGTGGTGGGTCTATACATGATACTTTTTGGGGAACTAAAATGAAATTGTTTGGATCATAGCATAGCGTTGCTGGTGGGTTCGAAATAGATCTCTAAGTGCAATTGGTGAGAATCTCTTTGCTGTTTTTGATCTGAATACTAATTCAGTTGAAAACATTCCTGCTTTATAACGAGAGAATGGCTTGAAAGAAACATGCTCTCCGTGATAGAAATTTTATAATGAATACAGGTGCACCAACCCAGTAGCTTTGGAAGGAAACTCATAAGTAGATCCATAGAATTTAGGGTTTATTTCAAGTGGTCGCAGTAGGCTTGAAAGAAACATGCTCTGTCATTTAAATTTTACGATGAATACAGTTGCAGCTGCCCAGTAGCTTTTGAAGGAAACTCGTGTATTTCATGTGGTCTCAGTCGTCCACAACTGACAAAACAACAGCAGCAAGTACAGAAAACTCTTCTCAGTCTAAGCAACAGAACATGAAAATAATAGACATTGAATCTTAAATTACAGTGCCTTAACGCACTGCCGCTTTCCAATTCCACAAGACGTAGGGAACAATGACGGACGCCCAAATAGCAGATTACAAGCACACATTTCACTTTCTTCAACCCGTATAATTCTCAAAGTTTCCTCTTTCATTCAATTCACCATTATTAGTTGGATCACTGGAATCCAGATTTCTCTCTTCTATATGTTTTCAAAAACAAAAAGTAGTGCTAGTCCCTAATGCCAAAGTTATTTATCCTAGTTTTATTTATTTTTCTGATATTTTTTTTATAATATTTCTAATATAACTTCACGCCCTTTACATTGTTTCCTCTTTGGTTGGCCAGGCAACATTTAGGATCACCGCCACGGCAGTTGTGCTTGAGTTCAACCACGCATCGCGAATAGTGAAGAAACTCAAACTAGTTGGTTACCCTTGCAAGATATTCAAGAATACAGCACTTATAAAAGATATGTTTACCTCAGATCTTGAAATAGCTCGATTTGAAGGTGCTTCAGTTCGAACAGTCAGTGGCATCCGGGGGCAGGTGAAAAAGGTACGG
>JANPXK010000260.1:0-29621 GCA_024704745.1 Rosa lucieae | reverse complement strand
ACCCTAGAAGCAAAGTAGTTTGCAAAATCACTGTTCATAGACTCAAATTGAAACAAAGTGATCAAATTGTTTGAAAAAGTAACTAGGGCTTTGAATCTCACAATAACAACGCATTTAAAGGTTTTGAAGCCATTTCCCAAAACCCTAGAAGCAAGTAGTTTGGAATATCACTGTTCATAGACTCAAATTGAAACAAAGTGATCAAATTGTTCGAAAAAGTAACTAGGGCTTTGAATCTCACTAGAACAACGCATTTAACGGTTTTGAAGCCATTTCCCTAAACCCTAAGCAAATCCTAAACCCAAGAAGCAAGAGTTTGCAAAATCACTGTTCATCGACTCAAATTGAAACAAGTGATCAAATTGTTTGAAAAGGTAACTACGGCTTTGAATCTCACTAGAACAACACAAGGAAAGACTTAAAAGCGGTTTCACTAAAAGCGAAAGCAAATCCTAGACCCTAGAAGCAAGAAGTTTGGAAAATCACTGTTCATAGACTTAATTTGAAACAAAGTGATAAATTGTTTGAAAAAGTAACTAGGGCTTTGAATCTCACAAGAACAACGCATTTAAAGGTTTTGAAGCCATTTCCCTAAACCCTAAGCAAATCCTAAACCCTAGAAGCAAGTAGTTTGTAAAATCACTGTTCATAGACTCAAATTGAAACAAAGTGATCAAATTGTTTGAAAAAGTAACTAGGGCTTTGAATCTCACAATAACAACGCATTTAAAGGTTTTTAATCTATTTCCCTAGACCCTCAGCAAAACCTAAACCCTAGAAGCAAGTAGTTTGGAAAATCACTGTTCATAGACTCAAATTGAAACAAAGTGATCAAATTGTTTGAAAAAGTAACTAGGGCTTTGAATCTCACAATAACAATGCATTTAAAGGTTTTTAATCTATTTCCCTAGACCCTCAGCAAATCCTAAACCCTAGAAGCAAGTAGTTTGGAAAATCACTGTTCATAGACTCAAATTGAAACAAAGTGATCAAATTATCTGAAAACGTAACTAGGGCATTGAATCTCACAATAAACAACGCATTTAAAGGTTTTGAAGCCATTTCCCTAAAACCCTCTGCAAATCCTAAACCCTAGAAGCAAGAAGTTTGGAAATCACTGTTCATAGACTCAAATTGAAACAAAGTGATCAAATTGTTTGAAAAAGTAACTAGGGCTTTGAATCTCACTAGAACAATGCATGGAAAGACTTAAAGCGGTTTCACTAAAAGCGAAGCAAATCCTAGACCCTAGAAGCAAGAAAGTTTGGAAAATCACTGTTCATAGACTCAAATTGAAACAAAGTGATCAAATTATCTGAAAAAGTAACTAGGGCTTTGAATCTCACAATAACAACGCATTTAAAGGTTTTGAAGCCATTTCCCTAAACCCTAGAAGCAAGTAGTTTGCAAAATCACTGTTCATAGACTCAAATTGAAACAAAGTGATCAAATTGTTCGAAAAAGTAACTAGGGCTTTGAATCTCACTAGAACAACGCATGGAAAGACTTAAAAGCGGTTTCACTAAAAGCGAAACAAATCCTAGACCCTAGAAGCAAGAAGTTTGGAAAATCACTGTTCATAGACTCAAATTGAAACAAAGTGATCAAATTATCTGAAAACGTAACTAGGGCATTGAATCTCACAATAACAACGCATTTAAAGGTTTTGAAGCCATTTCCCTAAACCCTCTGCAAATCCTAAACCCTAGAAGCAAGTAGTTTGCAAAATCACTGTTCATAGACTCAAATTGAAACAAAGTGATCAAATTGTTTGAAAAAGTAACTAGGGCTTTGAATCTCACAATAACAACGCATTTAAAGGTTTTGAAGCCATTTCCCAAAACCTTAGAAGCAAGTAGTTTGGAATATCACTGTTCATAGACTCAAATTGAAACAAAGTGATCAAATTGTTCGAAAAAGTAACTAGGGCTTTGAATCTCACTAGAACAACGCATTTAACGGTTTTGAAGCCATTTCCCTAAACCCTAAGCAAATCCTAAACCCAAGAAGCAAGAAGTTTGCAAAATCACTGTTCATAGACTCAAATTGAAACAAAGTGATCAAATTGTTGAAAAAGTAACTAGGGCTTTGAATCTCACAATAACAACGCATTTAAAGGTTTTTAATCTATTTCCCTAGACCCTCAGCAAACCTAACCCTAGAAGCAAGTAGTTTGGAAATCACTGTTCATAGACTCAAATTGAAACAAAGTGATCAAATTGTTTGAAAAAATAACTAGGGCTTTGAATCTCACAACGAATTTAAAGGTTTTTAAGCTATTTCCCTAGACCCTCAGCAAATCCTAAACCCTAGAAGCAAGTAGTTTGGAAAATCACTGTTCATAGACTCAAATTGAAACAAAGTGATCAAATTGTTTGAAAAAGTAACTAGGGTTTTGAATCTCACTAGAACAACGCATGGAAAGACTTAAAAGCGGTTTCGCTAAAAGCGAAACAAATCCTAGACCCTAGAAGCAAGAAGTTTGGAAAATCACTGTTCATAGACTCAAATTGAAACAAAGTGATCAAATTATCTGAAAACGTAACTAGGGCATTGAATCTCACAATAACAACGCATTTAAAGGTTTTGAAGCCATTTCCCTAAACCCTAGAAGCAAGTAGTTTGCAAAATCACTGTTCATAGACTCAAATTGAAACAAAGTGATCAAATTGTTTGAAAAAGTAACTAGGGCTTTGAATCTCACAATAACAACGCATTTAAAGGTTTTTAAGCTATTTCCCTAGACCCTCAGCAAATCCTAAACCCTAGAAGCAAGTAGTTTGGAAAATCACTGTTCATAGACTCAAATTGAAACAAAGTGATCAAATTGTTTGAAAAAATAACTAGGGCTTTGAATCTCACAATAACAACGCATTTAAAGGTTTTTAATCTATTTCCCTAGACCCTCAGCAAATCCTAAACCCTAGAAGCAAGTAATTTGCAAAATCACTGTTCATAGACTCAAATTGAAACAAAGTGATCAAATTATCTAAAAAAGTAACTAGGGCATTGAATCTCACAATATCAACACATTTAAAGGTTTTGATGCCATTTCCCTAAACCCTCAGCAAATCCTAAACCCTAGAAGCAAGTAGCTTGCAAAATCACTGTTCATAGACTCAAATTGAAACAAAGTGATCAAATTGTTTGAAAAAGTAACTAGGGCTTTGAATCTCACAAGAACAACGCATAGAAAGACTTAAAAGCGGTTTCACTAAAAGCGAAACAAATCCTAGACCCTAGAAGCAAGAAGTTTGGAAAATCACTGTTCATAGACTCAAATTGAAACAAAGTGATCAAATTATCTGAAAACGTAACTAGGGCATTGAATCTCACAATAACAACGCATTTAAAGGTTTTGAAGCCATTTCCATAAATCCTCTGCAAATCCTAAAATCTAGAAGCAAGTAGCTTGCAAAATCATTGTTCATAGACTCAAATTGAAACAAAGTGATCAAATTGTTTGAAAAAGTAACTAGGGCTTTGAATCTCACTAGAACAATGCATGGAAAGACTTAAAAGCGGTTTCACTAAAAGCGAAAGCAAATCCTAGACCCTAGAAGCAAGAAGTTTGGAAAATCACTGTTCATAGACTCAAATTGAAACAAAGTGATCAAATTATCTGAAAAAGTAACTAGGGCTTTGAATCTCACAATAACAACGCATTTAAAGGTTTTGAAGCCATTTCCCTAAACCCTAGAAGCAAGTAGTTTGCAAAATCACTGTTCATAGACTCAAATTGAAACAAAGTGATCAAATTGTTCGAAAAAGTAACTAGGGCTTTGAATCTCACTAGAACAACGCATGGAAAGACTTAAAAGCGGTTTCACTAAAAGCGAAACAAATCCTAGACCCTAGAAGAAGCAAGAAGTTTGGAAAATCACTGTTCATAGACTCAATTGAAACAAGTGATCAAATTATCTGAAAACGTAACTAGGGCATTGAATCTCACAATAACAACGCATTTAAAGGTTTTGAAGCCATTTCCCTAAACCCTAGAAGCAAGTAGTTTGCAAAATCACTGTTCATAGACTCAAATTGAAACAAAGTGATCAAATTGTTCGAAAAAGTAACTAGCCCTTTGAATCTCACTAGAACAACGCATGGAAAGACTTAAAAGCGGTTTCACTAAAAGCGAAACAAATCCTAGACCCTAGAAGCAAGAAGTTTGGAAAATCACTGTTCATAGACTCAAATTGAAACAAAGTGATCAAATTATATGAAAACGTAACTAGGGCATTGAATCTCACAATAACAACGCATTTAAAGGTTTTGAAGCCATTTCCCTAAACCCTCTGCAAATCCTAAACCCTAGAAGCAAGAAGTTTGGAAAATCACTGTTCATAGACTCAAATTGAAACAAAGTGATCAAATTGTTTGAAAAAGTAACTAGGGCTTTGAATCTCACTAGAACAATGCATGGAAAGACTTAAAAGCGGTTTCACTAAAAGCGAAAGCAAATCCTAGACCCTAGAAGCAAGAAGTTTGGAAAATCACTGTTCATAGACTCAAATTGAAACAAAGTGATCAAATTATCTGAAAAAGTAACTAGGGCTTTGAATCTCACAATAACAACGCATTTAAAGGTTTTGAAGCCATTTCCCTAAACCCTAGAAGCAAGTAGTTTGCAAAATCACTGTTCATAGACTCAAATTGAAACAAAGTGATCAAATTGTTCGAAAAAGTAACTAGGGCTTTGAATCTCACTAGAACAACGCATGGAAAGACTTAAAAGCGGTTTCACTAAAAGCGAAACAAATCCTAGACCCTAGAAGCAAGAAGTTTGGAAAATCACTGTTCATAGACTCAAATTGAAACAAAGTGATCAAATTGTTTGAAAAAGTAACTAGGGCTTTGAATCTCACAATAACAACGCATTTAAAGGTTTTGAAGCCATTTCCCTAAACCCTAGAAGCAAGTAGTTTGGAATATCACTGTTCATAGACTCAAATTGAAACAAAGTGATCAAATTGTTCGAAAAAGTAACTAGGGCTTTGAATCTCACTAGAACAACGCATTTAACGGTTTTGAAGCCATTTCCCTAAACCCTAAGCAAATCCTAAACCCAAGAAGCAAGAAGTTTGCAAAATCACTGTTCATAGACTCAAATTGAAACAAAGTGATCAAATTGTTTGAAAAGGTAACTACGGCTTTGAATCTCACTAGAACAACACAAGGAAAGACTTAAAAGCGGTTTCACTAAAAGCGAAAGCAAATCCTAGACCCTAGAAGCAAGAAGTTTGGAAAATCACTGTTCATAGACTTAATTTGAAACAAAGTGATAAATTGTTTGAAAAAGTAACTAGGGCTTTGAATCTCACAAGAACAACGCATTTAAAGGTTTTGAAGCCATTTCCCTAAACCCTAAGCAAATCCTAAACCCTAGAAGCAAGTAGTTTGTAAAATCACTGTTCATAGACTCAAATTGAAACAAAGTGATCAAATTGTTTGAAAAAGTAACTTGGGCTTTGAATCTCACAATAACAACGCATTTAAAGGTTTTTAATCTATTTCCCTAGACCCTCAGCAAAACCTAAACCCTAGAAGCAAGTAGTTTGGAAAATCACTGTTCATAGACTCAAATTGAAACAAACTGATCAAATTGTTTGAAAAAATAACTAGGGCTTTGAATCTCACAATAACAACGAATTTAAAGGTTTTTAAGCTATTTCCCTAGACCCTCAGCAAATCCTAAACCCTAGAAGCAAGTAGTTTGGAAAATCACTGTTCATAGACTCAAATTGAAACAAAGTGATCAAATTGTTTGAAAAAGTAACTAGGGTTTTGAATCTCACTAGAACAACGCATGGAAAGACTTAAAAGCGGTTTCGCTAAAAGCGAAACAAATCCTAGACCCTAGAAGCAAGAAGTTTGGAAAATCACTGTTCATAGACTCAAATTGAAACAAAGTGATCAAATTATCTGAAAACGTAACTAGGGCATTGAATCTCACAATAACAACGCATTTAAAGGTTTTGAAGCCATTTCCCTAAACCCTCTGAAATCCTAAACCCTAGAAGCAAGTAGCTTGCAAAATCACTGTTCATAGACTCAAATTGAAACAAAGTGATCGAATTGCTTGAAAAAGTAACTAGGGCTTTGAATCTCTTTAGAACAATGCATGGAAAGACTTAAAAGCGGTTTCACTAAAAGCGAAACAAATCCCAGACCCTAGAAGCAAGAAGTTTGGAAAATCACTGTTCATAGACTCAAATTGAAACAAAGTGATCAAATTGTTTGAAAAAGTAACTAGGGCTTTGAATCTCACTAGAACAACGCATGGAAAGACTTAAAAGCGGTTTCACTAAAAGCGAAACAAATCCTAGACCCAAGAAGCAAGAAGTTTGGAAAATCACTGTTCATAGACTCAAATTGAAACAAAGTGATCAAATTATCTGAAAACGTAACTAGGGCATTGAATCTCACAATAACAACGCATTTAAAGGTTTTGAAGCCATTTCCCTAAACCCTAGAAGCAAGTAGTTGGCAAAATCACTGTTCATAGACTCAAATTGAAAACAAAGTGATCAAATTGTTGAAAAAAAGGGCTTTGAATCTCACAAGAACAACGCCTGGAAAGACTTAGAAGTCATTTCACTAAAAGCGAAAGCGAATCCTAAACCCTAGAAGCAAGAGGTTTGGAAAATCACTATTCATAGACTCAAATTGAAACAAAGTGATCAAATTGTTTGAAAAAGTAACTAGGGCTTTGAATCTCACAAGAACAACGCATTTAACGGTTTTGAAGCCATTTCCCTAAACCCTAAGCAAATCCTAAACCCTAGAAGCAAGAAGTTCGCAAAATCACTGTTCATAGACTCAAATTGAAACAAAGTGATCAAATTGTTTGAAAAGGTAACTACGGCTTTGAATCTCACTAGAACAACGCATGGAGCATGGAAAGAACTTAAAAGCGGTTTCACTAAAAGCGAAAGCAAATACTAGACCCTAGAAGCAAGAAGTTTGGAAAATCACTGTTCATAGACTCAAATTGAAACAAGTGATAAATTGTTTGAAAAGTAACTAGGGCTTTGAATCTCACAAGAACAACGCATTTAAAGGTTTTGTAGCCATTTCCCTAAACCCTCAGCAAATCCTAAACCCTAGAAGCAAGTAATTTGCAAATCACTGTTCATAGACTCAAATTGAAACAAAGTGATCAAATTATCTAAAAAAAGTAACTAGGGCATTGAATCTCCCAATAACAACGCATTTAAAGGTTTTGAAGCCATTTCCCTAAACCCTAGAAGCAAGTAGTTGGCAAAATCACTGTTCATAGACTCAAATTGAACAAGTGATCAAATTGTTTGAAAAAGTAACTAGGGCTTTGAATCTCACTAGAACAACGCCTGGAAAGACTTAGAAGTCATTTCACTAAAAGCGAAAGCGAATCCTAAACCCTAGAAGCAAGAGGTTGGAAAATCACTATTCTAGACTCAAATTAAACAAAGTGATCAAATTGTTTGAAAAAGAACTAGGGCTTTGAATCTCACAAGAACAACGCATTTAACGGTTTTGAAGCCATTTCCCTAAACCCTAAGCAAATCCTAAACCCTAGAAGCAAGAAGTTCGCAAAATCACTGTTCATAGACTCAAATTGAAACAAAGTGATCAAATTGTTTGAAAAGGTAACTACGGCTTTGAATCTCACTAGAACAACGCATGGAAAGACTTAAAAGCGGTTTCACTAAAAGCGAAAGCAAATACTAGACCCTAGAAGCAAGAAGTTTGGAAAATCACTGTTCATAGACTCAAATTGAAACAAAGTGATAAATTGTTTGAAAAAGTAACTAGGGCTTTGAATCTCACAAGAACAACGCATTTAAAGGTTTTGTAGCCATTTCCCTAAACCCTCAGCAAATCCTAAACCCTAGAAGCAAGTAATTTGCAAAATCACTGTTCATAGACTCAAATTGAAACAAAGTGATCAAATTATCTAAAAAAGTAACTAGGGCATTGAATCTCACAATATCAACGCATTTAAAGGTTTTGATGCCATTTCCCTAAACCCTAAGCAAATCCTAAACCCTAGAAGCAAGTAGCTTGCAAAATCACTGTTCATAGACTCAAATTGAAACAAAGTGATCAAATTGTTTGAAAAAGTAACTAGGGCTTTGAATCTCACTAGAACAACGCATGGAAAGACTTAAAAGCGGTTTTGATAGAAGCATTTTAATGCGACATTTTAACTGCATTTCCCTACATTTTCTGCGTTATTTCCTTAATAAAACCCTGTTTAGGAAAGTTTCCATTCTTCGATTGGGAAAGCCTATTTGTAGAAAGTTTCTGTTTTGTAGTTTCTATTTTTCATTTTTAGAAAGTTTCCCATTTTAGTTTAGGAAAGTTTCCGTTTTTCATTTTAGGAAAGTTTCTATTTTTGGTAACAGTTCTATTTTCAGGACTTTGGAATAAATGAGCTGAAATGAGCTCACAAATGGAGAGAGAAGCTAGCCAACGTTGGAGGAGGACAAGATGAAGTACAAAGGGAGCACAAATGAGCAGAAATGAAGAAATGGAGCTTTCCTGGTCCAACCAGGAAACCCTGTCCAGAAAAGGAAAGCTTGCCAAAACAAAAACTCTTGAGCCAACCAAGAAAGGAAAGCAGAAAAATGAAGTGTCATGGCATTGAAAGAAGCTTCTTGAAGCATTAGAAGGACATGGCTTGAAGGTGACGCACAAAGGCCCAAGAACTCTCAAGAGGTTATGGATTTCGGCAAATGGATAAAGGCCCATGGAAATTAGGGTTTGTGACACATGAGAGATATTTTTGGAGAATATATATGTTTGCCGTAAAATACAAAGAGGAAAAGGAGGAGGCAACATGAAAATCTGAAATATAATTGAAGATTTTGATTGGAGGATTTCAAGGAGAGATTTTCTTGGGAGACTTTTATGGAAATAAATATTGTTGGAGGAATAATTTTGTGTGATTGCCAACGTGCAGAAAATAAGAATAATCAAGGAGATGATGCCAAGAGAGATTCAAGGGAGATTTTTATGGAAGGAAAATATGTGTGCACCAAGGAAAAGCTCAAAACGTGGCTAGGTGCATCCCTAAATTCCCTAAAGGAATGTTAGCTGAAATTCATGAAGAAAATCAGAATAATTTCAAGGAAATTCGGCAATTAAATATGAGGGAGGTATTTTAGAGAATTTTGATTGGTGGGAACACATCACAAGCTTACTTGGCATCATACCATTGGTTGGACTACATCACAAAGCTTATTTGGCGAATTCTCATTGGTGGTAGCTATGTGGAAATTTCTGATTGCTTTGTAACCCTAGCCGTGCTCCTATAAATACTCCCCTCTTTGACGTTGAGAAAGGTCCTCTCCTTTACAATTTACACTTTAGAAAAAAATCAGAAAATCTCTCTAGCTTAGCCGTGCTCTTCTCCATCCTCTAGGGCAACCACGAAGTGCAAGCAAGGCCAAGGAAGAAGAAGACAAGCCGTGAGCACCATCCATCCTCCACCTTGAAGATTGCTTTCGAAATTCAAGGACCACATCATCACTTCATTCATCTCATCTTCATCACGGTGTAATCCGATTCTCCTTGTAACCTTTGCTTTGTATTTTCGTTGGTTTTGCCTTAGTTGACACACATGTTTGAACAATTATTAATTTCTGGAATTTTATGATTAATTGTTAATTTTCAGATTCATATATTGCGATTTATGGTTGCTTTTGTGTGAGTGTTTGATTAAATTTGCATGATAGATAACTTTTGTATTTTAATCTTATGTGGTTGCAAACACTTAGGGTTTTAATATAATTGGTGCTAGGTTCAAGAACATGGAATCGACTTTTCGTTTTTGTGTAAACTTGAATCAATGTAGTAAAGGTTTTGTACAAAAACCGAATTTAATCAAAGAGATTGCAATTAGGTGGACTTTCCACTAAGTTGTACACTTGAATTGATAGCCTTTCTAGATGCTTAATGCGTTAAACATGACATGATTGACTAGCTTTCTAGGGTTTGATTGCATGTTTGATAGAATTAATCTAGGTGCTTTCGCTTAGGTTAATTAGCATTGAAAGTTAAAATATGGGAATTGTTGCTTTGAACGTTTCACATGATCAACTCCTCTTGCATGACTATGATGAACAATGATGAACTGAATTGATTTTAATTATATGTTTCGGTTTGATCTTTGTTTTTGCATTCCATTTGTATTTTTATGTTTTTGCATTTTAATTATTTGTTAGCTTAGCTTTTATTTTTCGAAAAAGAAAACCAAAAACAAAAATCCCCCTTTTCGTAAATATGTATATATTTTGTATATATTTTTGTAAATATTATACTTTGTTGTAATTTTAACTGTTTAACTGTTTGGACAATGACAGGTGTACCCTCAATACTTACTTATACTACTAACGACATTTCAGGGTTAAATTATGTCGCTTCCCAAAAGCGACACCAATTTTTGGCGCCGTTGCCGGGGATTGAAAAATCACTTGTTAAATATGTGAATATTTGTCTTGTTTATATATCATGTTCGAAAAAAAAAAAAAAAAAAATTTACTTGTTAATTGTTTGTAATTCTCTTAATTGTTATTTAATTAGTTAGTTAATTACTTAGGTTGTTATTTATATTATTGAATACGAATTTTAATTGTGAGTTGTAAATTAAAGAGGAATAGGTGAAGTCGTGTTTATTAATATTGGCCTAAACCCCTTATTGGTACCTAGTCCAGGTCCCTTAAGGTTGAGGGCGGCCTTTATTAACATTCATTGAACTGTCTTCACACTTAGGATTTTTTTTCATCCAAGTAAGTATAGCCTATGTGGGATGGTGTCTAGGAAGGGGACAACGATCATGACGGTTTTTGAATCCAGAAGTGCTTACAAATGGGCTTAGCTCATGCCAAAATGGATTTTGTCTCTCGTGTTCGTCCTCCCCTACCTGGCCATTTCAGTAAGGTTGCCCAAAGGATGTAGGAGGGACTTTGTGTCTAGACGACTATACTTGGGCCGCACGTCCACTTGATTTACCGCTTGGAATTTAATTTGATATCAATGATATTTGTAACAAATGAAAATGTTGTGATTCACTAAGGTATATTGGATTAAACGTAGTCTTGAAAAGGGTAGCTGTTTCAGTCCCATTGCACATCGAGACTCCCTGTTCCCGTACCTAAGTGTTGAAAATAATTGTACAGAAAAGGAAAGAATATAAATATTTGTAAGTATTTTCGTAAAAAAAAAAAAAAAAAAAAAAAAAAAATGTGACGTTTGTATTTAGTATTGTTTGAAAGTTTTTGTATAAAATGTGTCTAATCTTGTTAAACAAAAGAAATGTAAAGAATTAATTATAAATGTCGTTAAATTCTTGATTGTTATAAGTGTGTAAAATCGTATGAGTAGATAAGGGCCCTTTTGTTAATATTGGCCTTAACCCTTCATTAGTGCCTTTCTAAGGTCTTATGAGGTTGAGGGCGGCTTTTATTAGCATTTGGAGAACTGTCTAACACATGAGTTATTTCCAAGCTGAGTAAGGGGCATATAGGTGGTGTCTTAGGTTGAGACCCTGGGTGATGGGTTCAATTGGATCTCAGAGATACTATAGACTGTGCCTAAACCACAATGTGGCAGTAGCCAATAGGGGCATAAACCTCAATGAGGGAGTAGCCTCCGTAGTGTCACCACAATGAGTCCTCCCTCTCACTTACCTCTTAATCTGGCCATCTAGCCTTCTGAAACAAAGGAAAGCGACTTATGTCTAGGCGACTATCCCTAGATCGTATCTCACCAATAGTAGTGGTTTCTATTGGGCTCGACTTACAACTTGTAATCAATTGAGATATTAACTATATTTGTAAAGATAATCATACACTTGAACATAACCTCCACATGTAAATTGTGTTGTTTTGTACATTTTATACTTGTATAAACGTCTTATGTGGTATATTTGTGAAGTTTGTGGATATTTTGTAATTTATACTTCTCTTTATAAATTTGTGAATAGTAATCATAAATAGTGACATTTTGTACTTGTGTCTCTGTGTAAAATTATGTACATTATACTTGTCTAAAAAAAAAAAAAAAAAAAAAAAAAAAAAAGTGAATAGTGACGTTTTTGTATAGATCATTAATTTGTATTTCTTTTATTGTATAGTCACTAACTTTATTTAGTGGAGGTCCGTCTGGCTGAAAGACGTTAAATTCAAGCGCTGCTTGGGAGGCAACCCAATTCAGAAGTAGTTGTGAAGGAGTCTACACACGCAGATTTGATTTCTCCTTCCCTATTTCTCTCTCTTTTCATCCTTCTTTTTTAATTTAGTAGATCTTTTCGTAAATTCCATCCCTATATGCTTACTTGTTTCATTGCGTGCTTATGATTGATTACATTGAGGACAATGCAATATTTAAGTGTGGGAGAAGGGATTTACACTTTTATTTTGAGTCATATATGGAAAAATACAAAAAAAATTGAAAAATGTCAAAAAAATAAATTTTTTTTTTATTTTGAGTCATATATGGAAAAATACAAAAAAAATTGAAAAATGTCAAAAAATTAAAAAATTTTCGTTGCTTTTGTCAAAAAATTAAAAAATTTTCGTTGCTTTTGTTCTTGTTTTGAGTCTTAGGACGCCCTTTCAGCTGTCTAGGATGATTCTATATCTCTGAAATCATGATTAAAAGAGGATCACAAGATTGAGATGATTTTTGGAAATGGTATTCTTTGGTTAATTGAGATATATGAAAAATGTGTGCATGAGTAGTGGATATGGATTTCGTAACCTTGGTACAGAATATGAGCATGTTAGGATGAGTTTTGATTCATAAAGCCCATGTGAGATATTTGAGCCATGTCCCTTTTCTTGGAGTGATAATTGAAAAATATATTCTTAATTTCTTGGCGATACTTTGATGATCTCATTATTCTTCATTTGATTGACTACTTGCCATAGATTAAGTTTGATGGACTAGAGAATGCTAGAATTCGCTCTTGTGCTTGTTGAGACGTTGTATCAATACATGGCCCTGATTCTGGAAGGGATAGAGGCACCCTAGGAATTACCACCATTGCCATATAAACTTGTGTCCCTATTTGTGCCCGTCGTGGGACTCCCCTAGATAAACCCTTTTGAGCCTACATTAAGCCTTTTCTTTCATCACCCTTAAAATCCTTAACCCTGAACCTTAGTATAGTACACTCTACCCTTTGTTCTAAAAACTTAGTGGAGCTATCTTTTGGGACTTTTACTGAGAATTTGGCATGAAAGAAGATGAGAAGAGGTGAAAGTTCAAGTGTGGGGGTAGACTTATCCATAGAGAAAAAAAAATATGTGAAAGCCGTGAAAAATGAAAGAGAAAAAATGTGTACGGCTAAAAAGAAAGAAAAATGTATGTTTATGGATTTTAGTCCCCCATACTTAGTGATTTTGGAGTTTACTTTGAATTGAAGGCCCACTATTGAAAAATTTGGCCTTTGTCCAATTCACAAGAATTCAAGGGAAGTTTAGAGTGAAGATTGGGCCGAACATGAAGACATTAGGCCTTTTATGTTACCTCTATGGGATTATGACGTTTTGCACACTTGGTGGATTTCTAGAAGTCTCTACATTTACATGAGCTCTACTAGGTTTTTAGGACACCTTGTTAAAATTCCTTACCCTTCGTTTCTTTAAACCTTGAGCCATGGCCCCATTACAACCCTTGAGAAGACCTTCTTGATCCTTAAGATGGGACAGCCCTTGATGTGGAGATGAGTTACAAGAGTTGAACCTATGGCTTGGGTCCATCTGTGCAAGTAGTTGATATCCTTCATGAGATCTTTTGAAAAAAAAAAAAAATTTATATTCACAAAGTTCTTTTCGTTTCTTATATATGTGAGCTATTTGAATGCCTTTGAATATGTTCTCTCACATATACTTGAGTGATTATAAGCTTTTAAGCATTGCCATGATCTGAGAGAAGAAAGAGTGGATATACCTTGTGAGGATTTGAATCATACTTGTCTGAAATATGCTGAGCTCCAACCCACCACCATTGTTACAACCAAGTCCTACTTGTGTATATGTACTTATGTGTTTCAATTAACTCTCGAATGCCTAACATTGAATTTTGGTTAAGTGCTAATCTTGGTGTTATGAAAGTAAGAGATTGCTGAGACACATAGTTGAAGGGCAATAGAGTCATTGTTTTTATAGAGTCTTTAAATTTTGTTGTGTCTTAGTGTGATTTTGCTAAGGGACTAGCAAAAGCTAAGTGTGGGGGAATTTGATAGAAGCATTTTAATGCGACATTTTAACTGCATTTCCCTACATTTTCTGCGTTATTTCCTTAATAAAACCCTGTTTAGGAAAGTTTCCATTCTTCGATTGGGAAAGTTCCTATTTGTAGAAAGTTTCTGTTTTGTAGTTTCTATTTTTCATTTTTAGAAAGTTTCCCATTTTAGTTTAGGAAAGTTTCCGTTTTTCATTTTAGGAAAGTTTCTATTTTTGGTAACAGTTTCTATTTTCAGGACTTTGGAATAAATGAGCTGAAATGAGCTCACAAATGGAGAGAGAAGCTAGCCAACGTTGGAGGGAGACAAGATGAAGTACAAAGGGAAGCACAAATGAGCAGAAATGAAGAAATGGAGCTTTCCTGGTCCAACCAGGAAACCCTGTCCAGAAAAGGAAAGCTTGCCAAAACAAACTCTTGAGCCAACCAAGAAAGGAAAGCAGAAAAATGAAGTGTCATGGCATTGAAAGAAGCTTCTTGAAGACATTAGAAGATGACATGGCTTGAAGGTGACGCACAAAGGCCCAAGAACTCTCAAGAGGTTATGGATTTCGGCAAATGGATAAAGGCCCATGGAAATTAGGGTTTGTGACACATGAGAGATATTTTTGGAGAATATATATGTTTGCCGTAAAATACAAAGAGGAAAAGGAGGAGGCAACATGAAAATCTGAAAATATAATTGAAGAGATTGGAGGATTTCAAGGAGAGATTTTCTTGGGAGACTTTTATGGAAATAAATATTGTTGGAGGAATAATTTTGTGTGATTGCCAACGTGAAAATCAGAAATAATCAAGGAGATGATGCCAAGAGAGATTCAAGGGAGATTTTTATGGAAGGAAAATATGTGTGCACCAAGGAAAAGCTCAAAACGTGGCTAGGTGCATCCCTAAATTCCCTAAAGGAATGTTAGCTGAAATTCATGAAGAAAATCAGAATAATTTCAAGGAAATTCGGCAATTAAATATGAGGGAGGTATTTTAGAGAATTTTGATTGGTGGGAACACATCACAAGCTTACTTGGCATCATACCATTGGTTGGACTACATCACAAAGCTTATTTGGCGAATTCTCATTGGTGGTAGCTATGTGGAAATTTCTGATTGCTTTGTGAACCCTAGCCGTGCTCCTATAAATACTCCCCTCTTTGACGTTGAGAAAGGTCCTCTCCTTTACAATTTACACTTTAGAAAAAAATCAGAAAATCTCTCTAGCTTAGCCGTGCTCTTCTCCATCCTCTAGGGCAACCACGAAGTGCAAGCAAGGCCAAGGAAGAAGAAGACAAGCCGTGAGCACCATCCATCCTCCACCTTGAAGATTGCTTTCGAAATTCAAGAGACCACATCATCACTTCATTCATCTCATCTTCATCACGGTGTAATCCGATTCTCCTTGTAACCTTTGCTTTGTATTTTCGTTGGTTTTGCCTTAGTTGACACACATGTTTGAACAATTATTAATTTCTGGAATTTTATGATTAATTGTTAATTTTCAGATTCATATATTGCGATTTATGGTTGCTTTTGTGTGAGTGTTTGATTAAATTTGCATGATAGATAACTTTTGTATTTTAATCTTATGTGGTTGCAAACACTTAGGGTTTTAATATAATTGGTGCTAGGTTCAAGAACATGGAATCGACTTTTCGTTTTGTGTAAACTTGAATCAATGTAGTAAAGGTTTTGTACAAAACCGAATTTAATCAAAGAGATTGCAATTAGGTGGACTTTTCCATACTAAGTTGTACACTTGAATTGATAGCCTTTCTAGATGCTTAATGCGTTAAACATGACATGATTGACTAGCTTTCTAGGGTTTGATTGCATGTTTGATAGAATTAATCTAGGTGCTTTCGCTTAGGTTAATTAGCATTGAAAGTAAAATATGGGAAATTGTTTGCTTTGAACGTTTCACATGATCAACTCCTCTTGCATGACTATGATGAACAATGATGAACTTGAATTGATTTTAATTATATGTTTCGGTTTGATCTTTGTTTTTGCATTCCATTTGTATTTTTATGTTTTTGCATTTTAATTATTTTGTTAGCTTAGCTTTTATTTTCGAAAAAGAAAACCAAAAACAAAAATCCCCCCTTTTCGTAAATATGTATATATTTTGTTATATTTTTGTAAATATTATACTTTGTTGTAATTTTAACTGTTTAACTGTTTGACAATGACAGGTGTACCCTCAATCCCCGGAATAGAACGATCCCTACTTACTTATACTACTAACGACATTTCAGGGTTAAATTATGTCGCTTCCCAAAAGCGACACCAAATTCCATATCCACTACACATGCATACATTTTTCATATATCTCAATTAACCAAAGAATACCATTTTAAAAATCATCTCAATATTGTGTTCCTCTTTTAGTCATAATTTCAGAGATATAGAATCATCCTAGACAATTGAAAGGGCATCCTAAGACTCAAAACAAAAACAAAAACAACGAAAATTTTTAAATTTTTGACATTTTTCAATTTTTTTTGTATTTTTCAATATATGACTCAAGATAAAAGTATAAATCCCTTCCCCCACACTTAAATATTGCATTGTCCTGAATGTAATCAAGAATAAGCATGCAATGAAACACTTAAGCATATAGGGATGAAATTTACGAAAATAACTACTAAAACAAAAAGAAAGATGAAAAGAGAGAGAAATAGGGAAGGAGAAATCAAATCTGCGTGTGTAGACTCCTTCACAACTACTTCTGAATTGGGTTGCCTCCCAGGCAGCGCTTGAATTTAACGTCTTTCAGCCAGACGGTCCTCCACTAAATAAAGTTAGTGACTATACAATAAAAGAGTTACAAATTAATGATCTATACATAAAAACGTCACTATTCACTATTCACTTTTTACTCTCTGTTTTTTTTTTTTTTTTTTAAATTTTAGACAAGTAATATGTACATAATTTTACACAGAGACACAAGTACAAAATGTCACTATTCACGATTACTATTCACGAATTTATAAAGAGAAGTATAAATTACAAATAATCACAAACTTCACAAAAAACCACGAAAAAGTTTATACAAGTATCAAATGTACAAAAACAACACAATTTTACATGTGGAGGTTATGTTCAAGTGTATTATTATCTTTACAAATAAAATTAATATCTCAATTGATTACAAGTTGTAAGTCGAGCCCAATAGAACCACTACTATTGGTGGAGATACGATCTAGGGTGGTCGCCTAGACATAAGTCGCTTTCCTTTGTTTCAGAAGGCTAGATGGCCAGATTAAGAGGTAAGTGAGAGGGAGGACTCATTTTGGTGACACTACGGAGGCTACTCCCTCATTGAGGTTTAGGCCCCTATTGGCTACTCCCACATTGTGGTTTACGCACAGTCTATAGTATCTCTGAGATCCACTTTAACCCATCACCCAGGGTCTCAACCTAAGACACCACCTATATGCCCCTTACTCAGCTGGGAAAGAACTCATGTGTTAGACAGTTCTCCAAATGCTAATAAAAGCCGCCCTCAACCTCATAAGACCTCATAAAGGCACTAATGAGGGGTTAAGGCCAATATTAACAAAAGGGCCCTTATCTACTCATACGATTTTACACACTTATAACAATCAAGAATGTAACGATATGCATAATTAAATCTTTACATTTCTTTTGTTTAGTAAGATTAGACACATTTTATACAAAAACTTTCAAACAAGAAACAAACAAACGTCACATTTTGTACACATTCTTTTTTTTTTTTTTTTACTTTTTACGAAAATACTTACAAATATTTTTTATTCTTTTCCTTTTCTGTACAATTATTTTCAACACTTAGGTACGGGAACAGGGAGTCTCGATGTGCAATGGGACTGAAACAGCTACCCTTTTCAAGACTATGTTTAATCCAATATACCTCAGTGAATCACAACATTTTCGTTTGTTACAAATATCATTGATTTCAAATTAAATTCCAAGCGGTAAATCAAGTGGACGTGCGGCCCAAGTATAGTCGTCTAGACACAAAGTCCCTCCTACATCCTTTGGGCAACCTTACTGAAATGGCCAGGTAGGGGAGGACGAACACGAGAGACAAAATCCATTTTGGCATGAGCTAAGCCCATTTGTAAGCACTTCTGGATTCAAAAACCGTCATGATCGTTGTCCCCTTCCTAGACACCATCCCACATAGGCTATACTTACTTGGATGAAAAAGGTCCTAAGTGTGAAGACAGTTCAATGAATGTTAATAAAGGCCGCCCTCAACCTTAAGGGACCTGAACTAGGTACCAATAAGGGGTTTAGGCCAATATTAATAAACACGACTTCACCTATTCCTCTTTAATTTACAACTCACAATTAAAATTCGTATTCAATAATATAAATAACAACCTAAGTAATTAATTAACTAATTAACTAACAATTAAGAGAATTACAAACAATTAACAAGTAAATTTTTTTTTTTTTTCGAAGACAATATTTAAACAGAAACAAATATTCACATATTTAACAAGTGATTTTTCAATCCCCGGCAACGGCGCCAAAAATTGATGTCGCCTTTGGGAAGCGCACAATTTAACCCTGAAATGTCGTTAGTAGCATATAATAAGTAGGGATCGTTCTATTCCGGGGATTGAGGGTACACCTGTCAATGTAGGACAGACAAACAATTAAAATTAAAACAAAGTATAATATTTACAAAAATATAACAAAGTATATACATATTTACGAAATTAGGGGGATTTTTGGTTTTGATTTTCGGAAATTAAACTAAGTAAAGAAAACAATTAAAATGCAAAAACATAAAAATGCAAATGAAATGCACGAACAACGATCAAATCGGAATTTATAATCAAAGTTGATTCAAGTTCATCATTGTTCATCATAGTCATGCAAGAGGAATTGATCATGTGAAACGTTCTAAGCAAACAATTTCCCATATTTTACTTTCAATGCTAATTAACCTAAGTGAAAGCACCTAGATTAATCCTATCAAACTGATGTCGCTCTTGGGAAGCGACATAATTTAACCCTGAAATGTCAATAGTAGTATAAGTAAGTAGGGATCGTTCTATTCCGGGGATTGAGGGTACACCTGTCATTGTCAAACAATTAAACAATTAAAATTAAAACAAAGTATAATATTTACAAAAATATAACAAAATATATACATATTTACGAAAAAGGGAGGATTTTTGGTTTTTGGTTTTATTTTGCCGAAAATAAATACTAAGTAACTAAAATTAAAATGCAAAAAACAAAATACAAATGGGATGTGGGAACAAGGATCAAAGTCGAAACTCATGATTAAAATTAATTCAAGTTCATCATTGTTCATCATAGTCATGCAAGAGGAGTTGATCATGTGAAACGTTCAAAAGCAAACAATTTCCCATATTTTACTTTCAATGCTAATTAACCTAAGCGAAAGCACCTAGATTAATCCTATCAAACATGCAATCAAACCCTAGAAAGCTAGTCAATCATGTCATGTTTAACGCATTAAGCACCTAGAAAGGCTATCAACTCAAATGTGCAACTTAGTATGAAAAAGTCCACCTAATTGCAATCTTCTTTGATTAAATTCGGTTTTTGTACAAAACCTTTACTACTTGTCGAATCAAGAACACAAAACCAAAAAGTTGATTCATGTTCTCAATTTCGTAGCACCAATTATATCAAAACCCTAAGTGTTTGCAACCACATAAGATTAAAATACAAAAGTTATCTATCATGCAAATTTAATCAAACACTCACACAAAAGCAACCATAAATCGCAATATATGAATCTGAAAATTAACAATTAATCATAAAATTTCAGAAAACAATACTTGTTCATACATGTGTGTCAACTAAAGCAAACCAACGAAAATTACAAAGCAAAGGTACAAGGAGAATCGGATTACACCGTGATGAAGATGAGATGAATGAAGTGATGAAGTGGTCTCTTGAATTTCGAAAGCAATCTTCAAGGTGGAGGGTGGAAGGTGTGCACGGCTTGTCTTCTTCTTCCTTGGCCTTGCTTGCACTTCGTGGTTGCCCTAGAGGATGGAGAGGAGCACGGCTAAGCTAGAGAGTTTTCTGAATTTTTCTCAAAGTACAGAACGTAAAAAATGGAACTAGCCCCCTTGACGTTGAGAGAAGAGATGAATATATAGGGGACGGCTTCTAGGTCTTCAAGCCGTGTAAAACCCTAGAGAAACTCACGGCACAATGACATAACTCCACATAATTTCCTCCAATGCTTGCATGCCACATAAGCCCTATGAGGTGGTTCAACCAATCACAAAATTCCAATATTAATTCCCTAGAAATATTGCCGAAATTCCTTGAGATAATTTCTGATTTTTCTTGTTTAATTTCGGCCAATCTTCCTTTAGGAATTCTAGGGATGAATCTAGACTCCTTTTGAACTTTTCTTGGTCACCACACATATCTTCTTTCCTTAAAACTCTCTAGATAATATCTTTGCCGAATTCTCTAGGGTTTCTTCTTTATTTTGCACGGCATTCCCTCCTTTTCCTCTTGGCTTGGACGGCTAGGAAGACTCTAGGGTTTTTCTCTTGATTTATTTCCATAAAAATAACCCTAGAAAATCTCCTTTTAATTTCTGATTTTCTTGGACGCTATCTCCTTGTTTCTCTCTTGCAAATTCACGGCAAACACATCTTTAGGGCTAGGGTTTGCGTCACAAACCCTAGTTCCATGGGCTTTGGTGGGCTTTTATCCAATTAGCCGAAAATCCAACAAGTCTTGAGAGTTTTTGGGCCTCCATGCGTCACTTCTATGCCATGTCATCTTTCAACGTCACAACACTTTATTTTTCCATTTCTTTTTCATAGTAACGTTGGAAACTTCATTGGTGGGCTTTCCTCCTTTCCGCAGGGTTTCCTGGTTGGACCAGGAAAACTTCTTCTCTTCATTTCTGCTCATTTCTGTGGCTCATTGTTCTTCATCTTTGCTCCCCTTGGAGTTCGCAAGCTCCTCTTTCCATTTATGAGTTCATTTCCACTTTCTGTCCTGAAAATAGAAACTGGTAAGAAAAATAGAAACTTTCCTAAAATGAAAAAATGGCAACTTTCCTAAACTGAAAATGGGAAACTTTCTAAAAATGAAAAATAGAAACTACAAAAATAGAAACTTTCTACAAATAGGAACTTTCCCAATCAAAGAATGGAAACTTTCCTAAACAGGGTTTTATTAAGGAAATAACGCAGAAAATGTAGGGAAAAACAAGTAAAACGTCGCATTAAAATGCTCCTATCACAAACATGCAATCAAACCCTAGAAAGCTAGTCAATAATGTCATGTTTAACGCATTAAGCATCTAGAAAGGCTATCAATTCAAATGTGCAACTTAGTATGAAAAAGTCCACCTAATTGCAATCTCTTTGATTAAATTCGGTTTTTGTACAAAACCTTTACTACTTATTGATGCAAGAACACAAAACCAAAAAGTGATTCATGTTCTTAAATTTCGTAGCACCAATTATATCAAAACCCTAAGTGTTTGCAACCACATAAGATTAAAATACAAAAGTTATCTATCATGCAAATTTAATCAAACACTCACACAAAAGCAACCATAAATCGCAATATATGAATCTGAAATTTAACAATTAATCATAAAATTTCAGAAAACAATACTTGTTCATACATATGTGTCAACTAAGGCAAACCAACGAAAATTACAAAGCAAAGGTACAAGGAGAATCGGATTACACCGTGATGAAGATGAGATGAATGAAGTGATGATGTGGTCTCTTGAATTTCGAAAGCAATCTTCAAGGTGGAGGGTGGATGGTATGCACGGCTTGTCTTCTTCTTCCTTGGCCTTGCTTGCACTTCGTGGTTGCCCTAGAGGATGGAGAGGAGCACGGCTAAGCTAGAGAGTTTTCTGAATTTTTCTCAAAGTATAAAACGTAAAAGTGGGAACTAGGCACTCTTTACGTTGAGAAGAGAGGGGATTATATAGGAGCACGGCCACCTTTGTTCTCCAAGCCGTGTAACCCTAGTAATCTCACGGCACAATTATATAACTCCACATAATTTCCTCCAATGCTTGCTTGCCACATAAGCCCTATGAGGTGGTCCAACCAATCACAAAATTCTCTTTTAATTCCCTAGAAATCTTGCCGAAATTCCTTGAGATAATTTCTGATTTTTCTTGCTTAATTTCGGCCAAACTTCCTTTAGGAATTCTAGGGATGAATCTAGACTCTTTTTGAGCTTTTCTTGGTCTCCACCTTTATCTTCTTTCCTTAAAAATCTCTAAGGAAAATCTCTTTCCGAAATATCTAGGGTTTCATCTTTAATTCACGGCTCATTCCTTCTTTTCCTCTTGGCTTGGATGGCAAAAGATATTCTAGGGTTTATCTCTTGATGTATTTCCATAAAAATAGCCCTAGAAAATCTCCCTAGAAAATCTCCTTTTAATTTCTGATTTTTGGACACCTCTTCCTTGTTTCTCTCTCCCTTTTGGACGGCAAAACTCCCCTAGGGTTTATTCTTGCGTCATAAACCCTAGTTGTATGGGCTTCATGGGCCTTTTATCCATTTGCCGAAAATCCTCTTCATTCTTGAGAGTTCTTGGGCCTTGTTGCTTCTCATTCAAGCCTTGTCATCTTCCAACGTCACAACACTTTATTTTTTCCATTTCCTTTTCATAGTAACGTTGGGAACTTCATTGGTGAGCTTTCCTCCCTTTCGCAAGGTTTCCTGGTTGGACCAGGAAAACTTCTTTTCTTCATTTCTTCTCATTTCTGTGGCTCATTGTTCTTCATCTTTGCTCCCCTTGGTGATCGCAAGCTCCTCTTTCCATTTGTGAGTTCATTTCCACTTTCTAGCTCGGAGGTCCTGAAAATAGAAACTAGTAAGAAAAATAGAAACTTTCCTAAAATGAAAAATGGCAACTTTCCTAAACTGAAAATGGGAAACTTTCTAAAAATGAAAAATAGAAACTACAAAAATAGAAACTTTCTACAACTAGGAACTTTCCCAATCAAAGAATGGAAACTTTCCTAAACAGGGTTTTATTAAGGAAATAACGCAGAAAATGTAGGGAAAAACAAGTAAAACGTCGCATTAAAATGCTCCTATCAGGTCTAGGGAAATAGCTTAAAAACCTTTAAATGCGTTGTTCTTGTGAGATTCAAAGCCCTACTTACTTTTTCAAACAATTTATCACTTTGTTTCAATTTGAGTCTATGAACAGTGATTTTCCAAACTTCTTGCTTCTAGGTTCTAGGATTTGCTTTCGCTTTTAGTGAAACCGCTTTTAAGTCTTTCCATGTGTTGTTCTAGTGAGATTCAAAGCCGTAGTTACTTTTTCAAACAATTTGATCACTTTGTTTCAATATGAGTCTATGAACAGTGATTATCCAAACTTCTTGCTTCTAGGTTCTAGGATTTGCTTTCGCTTTTAGTGAAACCGCTTTTAAGTCTTTCCATGCGTTGTTCTAGTGAGATTAAAAGCCGTAGTTACTTTTTCAAACAATTTGATCACTTTGTTTCAATTTGAGTCTATGAACAGGGATTTTGCAAGCTACTTGCTTCTAGGGTTTAGGATTTGCTGAGGGTCTAGGGAAATAGCTTAAAAACCTTTAAATGCGTTGTTCTTGTGAGATTCAAAGCCCTAGTTACTTTTTCAAACAATTTATCACTTTGTTTCAATTTGAGTCTATGAACAGTGATTTTCCAAACTACTTGCTTCTAGGGTTTAGGATTTGCTGAGGGTCTAGGGAAATAGCTTAAAAACCTTTAAATGCGTTGTTATTGTGAGATTCAAAGCCCTAGTTACTTTTTCAAACAATTTGATCACTTTGTTTCAATTTGAGTCTATGAACAGTGATTTTCCAAACTACTTGCTTCTAGGGTTTAGGATTTGCTGAGGGTCTAGGGAAATAGCTTAAAAACCTTTAAATGCGTTGTTATTGTGAGATTCAAAGCCCTAGTTACTTTTCCAAACAATTTGATCACTTTGTTTGAATTTGAGTCTATGAACAGTGATTTTACAAACTACTTGCTTCTAGGGTTTAGGATTTGCTTAGGGTTTAGGGAAATGGCTTAAAAACCTTTAAATGCGTTGTTCTTGTGAGATTGAAAGCCCTAGTTACTTTTTCAGATAATTTGATCACTTTGTTTCAATTTGAGTCTATGAACAGTGATTTTGCAAACTACTTGCTTCTAGGGTTTAGGATTTGCTTAGGGTTTAGGGAAATGGCTTAAAAACCTTTAAATGCGTTGTTCTAGTGAGATTCAAAGCCGTAGTTACTTTTTCAAACAATTTGATCACTTTGTTTCAATTTGAGTCTATGAACAGTGATTTTCCAAACTTCTTGCTTCTAGGTTCTAGGATTTGCTTTCGCTTTTAGTGAAACCGCTTTTAAGTCTTTCCATGCGTTGTTCTAGTGAGATTCAAAGCCGTAGTTACTTTTTCAAACAATTTGATCACTTTGTTTCAATTTGAGTCTATGAACAGGGATTTTGCAAGCTACTTGCTTCTAGGGTTTAGGATTTGCTGAGGGTCTAGGGAAATAGCTTAAAAACCTTTAAATGCGTTGTTCTTGTGAGATTCAAAGCCCTAGTTACTTTTTCAAACAATTTATCACTTTGTTTCAATTTGAGTCTATGAACAGTGATTTTCCAAACTTCTTGCTTCTAGGTTCTAGGATTTTCTTTCGCTTTTAGTGAAACCGCTTTTAAGTCTTTCCATGTGTTGTATTAGTGAGATTCAAAGCCGTAGTTACTTTTTCAAACAATTTGATCACTTTGTTTCAATTTGAGTCTATGAACAGTGATTTTCCAAACTTCTTGCTTCTAGGTTCTAGGATTTGCTTTCGCTTTTAGTGAAACCGCTTTTAAGTCTTTCCATGCGTTGTTCTAGTGAGATTCAAAGCCGTAGTTACTTTTTCAAACAATTTGATCACTTTGTTTCAATTTGAGTCTATGAACAGTGATTTTCCAAACTTCTTGCTTCTAGGTTCTAGGATTTGCTTTCGCTTTTAGTGAAACCGCTTTTAAGTCTTTCCATGCGTTGTTCTAGTGAGATTCAAAGCCGTAGTTACTTTTTCAAACAATTTGATCACTTTGTTTCAATTTGAGTCTATGAACAGTGATTTTGCAAGCTACTTGCTTCCAGGGTTTAGGATTTGCTGAGGGTCTAGGGAAATAGCTTATAAACCTTTAAATGCGTTGTTATTGTGAGATTTGATAGGAGCACAATGTGCGACGATATTAATGAGTATGTGCTCCATTTTAGCCTTGTTTCTCCCTTAAATTTCGTGTTTTGAGTCATCGAGTCATTTTAAGAGTCTTGTAGAATGTTTGGCGTGAAATAGGCAGAAAACGAAAAATTCATGAAGAATCCTAGCTGGATCAGGATTCCTCACCGTCATGCTAATCTGTGGGCCTTAACAGAGAATTTATGGGTGTATTTTTCTGAAATTAAATTGTTTTAATTTCTTTTATTTTCTCTAAGAATTTAATTTTGTGCCCTTTATTAAATCCAGGTTGACCAAGCAATGAAGAAGGGAAATAAAGTGAAAGACGTTTTCAGTTGGAGAATAAAGGAGAAAGATGTTTCAACTTGGAAATTAAAGGAATTGTCCCATTATGAGAGGAGTTAAGGCCTTAAAGGAGAAAGATGTTTCAGCTGGAAAATTAAAGGAAATACGGTGCAATCTCATCCGTCCAATGATGAAGGGTATGATCGACAAAAGCCAACCAATGCTCCCCTATAAATAGGCAACGTCCAGAACTGAATTGGCATCACTTCCTGGCCAAAAACTTTTTCGAGACTCTGCCCAATTCACTTCTTAAACTTCCATCACCTACAAGACCGTGACACCATCCATCCATCAATCTACAAAGCTCTTAGGCGCTGAGTCAAGGACGCTCCACCACCATAGCAGAGACGAGTTAATCACCGTGTTGCTAAGCCGCTGAGGAAAGCTTCAAAGTGTAACTATGACTCTACTTACAATTTTTATTTCGGTTTTGTGTGTTTCAATTTGCGAGTTGTGTAATTGGAGACACGGAATTTTCAGAATATTTTTATTAATATTTTTGAGATTTTCAGTTCATTATTGAGTTAATTTCGAGAATTCTTTTATGATGCATGTTACAATCTTGTGCCCTTTTATGTGTTTAGGTAATTTTCAGAGTTAGGTTTATAAGTTTGCATGCTAGAATAACGGTGAGAGTTCTTGTGTGTTTGCTTAATTTGCCAAGAGTAATTGTTATTTGTTAAGGCGCTGAGTTAAACAAGTAGCAATTAGTTCTAAAAAGTGGTAAAAACTATGTTCAATGGTTAAACGATTCTGGAAATTACGTGTTAAATTCTATGTCTAATGGTTAATTTGCACGTGTGAGTTGATTCGAGGGTTAGATAATACTACTAGTTAAGAGAATTACGCTGAGTGTTTTCGAAAATTAGTAGTATTAGGCTTGGTAAGGACTTTTCCGATCCAAGCCTACATTAGAACGAATCAGATAAATGGATTGATCCGCTGAGGCTTTTCATTTGAGCTCTTATCTAGGCATTTAAGATGGGCACATTTTTGTAGCATGTTGAAATGGATTTTCTGTTTTTACACTTAGTAATTTCCGAGTGGTATTGGTCTAGGTTAGGGAAGTCGATCATTGTATATAGGTTTATTTGTTTCGTTTTTTTTAAGTAGATTAGGAACCAAAATTCAAAAACCCCCCATTTTATTCTTTTATTTGTTAATTGACCTTTTTGTGTAGGTGTACCCTACAATCTCCGGACTGAACGATCCCTGCTTATCCTATACTGACAACTACATTTTGCAGGGTTAAATTGTGAGGCTATTTCAGCCGCATCAATTTTTGGCGCCGTTGCCGGGGATTGTTAAAATCCCTTGCACTTAAAGTGTCATCGATTTTGTTGTATATAGAATGCATGTTAATTTTTGTACTACACTTGTGGAATGGTGACAAATTGCGATTTATGTTAGGAAAAGCTTAAATTGTGATTTAGTTTAAGTTTTATGAGTGTTACAAAATTAAGCTTGTCTTTTATCATTGTTGTACAATTTGTAGAAGTTGTTTTTTTTTTTTAACCATATTGTAAATTGAATGTGGTTTACTTAGATTAATATATTTAGGTTATGAATTTAGCTAAATACTTAATTGTTGTAAGTGTGTAAAATCGTATGAGTAGACAAGGGCCCTTTTGTTAATATTGGCCTAAACCCTTCATTAGTACCTTGCTAAGGTCTCTTGGGGTTGAGGGCGGCCTTTATTAACACTTGGAGAACGGTCTAACACATAAGTTAATTTCCCAGCTGAGTAAGGGGCATACGGATGGTGTCTAAGGTTGAGACCCTGGGTGATGGGTTCAATTGGATCTCAGAGATACTATAGAATGAGCGTAAACCACTATGTGGGAGTAGCCGATAGGGGCCTAAACCTCAATGAGGGAGTAGCCTCCGTAGTATCACCAAAATGAGTCCTCCCTCTCACTTACCTCTTAATCTGGCCATTCTGCTTTCTGAAACAAAGGAAAGAGACTTATGTCTGGGCGACTATCCCTATATCGTATCTCACCAATAGTAGTGGTTTCTATTGGGCTCGACTTACAACTTGGAATCAATTGAGATATTAACTATGTTTATAATAAAAAAAAATAAAAATAAAATGATGTGTGACCTGCTTAAGGTATATTGGATGAAACATGACTTTGTCGAGGGTAGCTGTTCTATAGTCCCATTGCACAAACGAGGTCCTCTGTTCCAGTACCTAAGTATGTAAATGTAAAAGTAACTTAGAAAGTAGGAAAGACATAATGTTTGTTTTCGAACCTTGTATGTTACTAACACTTGATTTGGTCTTAAAGGTCCATGAATGTCCACTGTCTCTGATAAGACTAAGGAGCTCTTTGAAAAATTGGAACGTGCTAGGCAAAGGGCAGAACTCACTTTTTCAGACGCCCTCCTCTAGAAAGGAGGGATTCTCAGGACTCTAGCTATTCAGGTTATAACTCCTCAACTAGATCAACCGAGGAGATCAAGAAACCTGACCATTCTGAAGAAGGAGAAGAACAAGTCTTTGAAGAGGAAGACGAGGAGGTCACTGAAGAGGACGTTGTAGACACAGAAGAGGAAGAAGAGGAAGAGCACGCCCGTGTTGAGCAAGTACAGTCACCAATGGCTGAGACTATTAGGCAACTGTCTAATCCTACAGGTGGGGGTGCTGCTGCCGCCCTTATGCATTGCCTATCCAGAACCAGGAGAGGGGCTTAATGATGATTTTGAGTTAAAGAGTGGGTTTCTGCATCACCTACCCAAGTTTTCATGGGATGAGTAGTGGAAGATACCAACAAGCATCTCAAGGAGTTCGAGTTTGTCTGTGGGAGTATGTGCCCTAACAGGAGCTGATATCAATATCTTGAAGATGAAGGCATTCCCTTTACTTTGGAGGACAAGGCCAAGACTTGGCTATTTGAGCTGCCTGCTGGGACTATCAACACTTGGGATAGGATGAAGGGCGAGTTCCTTACGAAGTACTTTCCAGCCTCAAAGGTCACTGTTTTGAGGAAGCAAATTAGTGGAATCACGCAAGGACATGAGGAGAATTTCTGCAATTATTGGGATAGATTTAAGAGCCTTGTAGCATCATGCCCTAACCATGGGATGAGTGAGGGGTCCCTCCTTACCTATTTTTATGAAGGACTCACCGCTAATGAGCGTGGCTGTTAGATGCTGCTGCTGGAGGATCCTTTATGGATAAGACACCTGCTGATGCCAAGGTGCTACTTACTAATCGTGCGCTAAACTATCAAACAATATGAGGGGGTACTTGCCTCTCAAACGGAGGGTACATGAGGTGTCCACTAACTCTGCTCTTGAAGACAAGGTCAACAAGATGTCTACTTTGCTGTCTCAAGTCTTAAACGTTAATGGAGGAGGAGCAATGGCTCAAGTGTGTGGGATGTGCTCGACTCAAGGGCACCCCACTGATAAATGTCCCCAGCTTGCCTCTCCAGAAGGATGGGAATCTATTAACGCCCTAGGGTATCAAGGAGGTCAAGGAGGCCCGAGATACAACCCTTACTCAAATACTTACAATCCGGGGCTCAGAGACCACCCCAACTTTCGTTGGGCCAACAATGATAACACCTTGAGACCACCTCAAGGCCCAGGTCAGAATTCTCAGCGCCCACCAGGTTTGTTTTTGAGGCCTCAGGTACCTCAAGCTTTTGGTATTCCCAATTCTGTTCCTCCACCTCCTGTTTCTAATACTTTGAATGCCCCTAATTATGATGAACTGTTGAAGTCCCTTACTGCGGGGCAACAACAACTTAACATGGCTACTCAAGCTTTGGTTGTAGGACAGGCAACCCATTCAAAGGATATTGCAGAGCTCAAGAATCAAATGGGCCAAGTGGTGGATTTCAT
>JANPXK010000259.1:0-35989 GCA_024704745.1 Rosa lucieae | reverse complement strand
TTCCCAGTATATCAAAGCCAATATGGAGTATGTGTAAAATCCAGCGCAATACATATATACCCCCTTCAATTTCAACCTCAAATTCATAAGAAGTCATTTTATAAAGGATTAAATACTCGTTACTCCTCATATTTTTGCATGAAAAACAGTTTAGTCCAAAATTTTTAAATTAAACAGTTTAGTCTAAATTTTTTAAATTAAACAGTTTAGTCCTTATTCTTTCTAATTCTCACACAACAGGTCCTAAAATGACTATTATACCCCTCACTTTTTTTTTCTTCTCTCTCTCTCTCTCTCTCTATATATATATATATATATATATATATAGACACACACACACATACATATACATATATATATATATATATATTTATATATATATATACACACACACATACACACACACACATATATATATATATGATATATATGTGTATGTGTGTGTGTGTATACACATATATATCATATATATATATATATATGTGTGTGTGTGTGTGTGTGTGTGTGGTGTATATATATATAGAGAGAGAGAGTGAGATATATATATATATATATATATATAGACACACATATATATTGTGTGTGTGTGTGTGTGTGTATATATATGTATATGTGTGTATATATATATATGGAGAGAGAGAGAGAGAGGCAGAAAAAATAAAAAATAAAAAGAGAGAAAAATAAAAAAATAAAAAGTGAGGGGTATAATAGTCATTTTAAGACTTGTTGTGTGAGAATTAGAAAGAATAAGGACTAAAAAATTTAATTTTAAAATTTTGGACTAAACTGTTTTTCATGCAAAAGTATGAGGAGTAACGAGTATTTAGTCCTTTTATAAACTTTGACAAACCTCAGATTTTAAAATATTATTCAAATTATAGTTCAATAAAATAGTGTCAATTGAATCAGATGTGAATGCCTGAAATATACACACAAAGATGCACAACTATTTGATGTATAAAATTAAATCCTAATTTGTCTTTTGGTCAAGCCAAACCTGATCTCCTAGGCCTACCCAAAAGTACTTTGTATTAGTAAACCAAGTCTCATTATAAGTTACAGAAAGAGCCAGAACCTCTGCTGAAAGAAAGTATATGCACTTCCATGCAGATTCCTTGAATTTTCTAATCTTCCTCTTTTGATCTTATACCAGTCAAGCTACTTCTCAACGTCATATAAAGTTGACTGCTTTGATCATGCATATCAACTACTACAGTCCCAACAGAAACCCAAACAACCTTGCATTCCATCACTAAACACACAAAATCACAATGATCTAACAATCTGAAGTAACAAAATTAACACATCTTAAATCACTAAAAAAAAAAAACAGAGAGCTACTATGATAAAAAAAAAAACAGAGCTCGGGTACCTCAAAGACGAACTTGTCAAGAAAAAGTCTAACTATGAGGAAGAACAAAATGAAGAAAGGAACAAGTATAAAGTCTTGGACTGCATAATATGCTAGTAATTTGGCATAGGCATAAGAGATCAATCATATTACATGTAATTTAAAAGCAGAGGATCGTACAACTCAAGTAACAAAAAAGTGAGCAAGAAAAGCTTGACTTTTTCTTTTTATGAAGATAAGAACCACAAATATTAGAGGAGAACTACACTTAGAAAATTTAACTTAGAACTAAAAACAAAGTTAAGATATCAAAAACAACGAAGCAAATGCTTAATAAGAAAGTCCGCATCAACGTTAACACTCAGATTTTAGCAAATTTACCTCTGTTCATTAATGTCAAATTGGCCCTTTGTGATATTTCCAATTTGCTGCAAGAGCTCAGTGCAAGTGATCAAAACATCCATTTGTAGCAGAATAATGTTAGATACTCACCATGGTAAAAGTAATGAGAAGATCCACTATCAATTATTCTAGCTTACCTTGACATTTTCTTCACTATCTCTAAATCTCCCGATTAATTTTGGACAAACTTGCACAAAAGTAGCGTATGTTTAATGATTTCAAAGAAACATGAAAAACTATGAATGCAACCCCATATGTATGCTAAAATTCATAAATCAAGGATTAATGGGAGACTGGGAGCATTGAAGAAAACTAAACACACCTCCAAGTGCATTTACAGTTTAATGCCAACCCATATGTTATAATCCTCAGGATACAATAAATGAGAAGATTAAACAGCAAACGCAAATATACCTCCTCATACAGCTTGGCAAGCATCTCAGGTCGAGATACAATTAATGCCACTAAGCATTTAGCTGCCGCTCTTCAAACTTTCCAATTGACATCTTCATCAGTCGTATATTCATTTGCACTCTCACTACAGCATATATAAGGAGCCAATCGAATTAAATATATATATATATATATATATATTGTACAAGCAAGTCAAGCTTAAACTCACATAAATTAAAAACATACTCATCTTCCTCCTCCTCAAACGTTACATCATCAGTATCCTCTTTCATGTTATCAGAAAAACAATGCAAACCACAATAACAAATACAGATTTGTTACCACGGGCTCAAATAATAAGAAATTTGATAGAAGCTCATGGCCATAATGCATTAAAAGAATGCCTTAGAACTAAACAAAGTGCTATGTCCTCTACACTTCTCAGAGTCTTGCACAAGGCAACATTCAAAGTTATCATTGACCAAACAACTTCCATAATATTTTCAATTTGCCTTTGGTTTTAAAGTCTTTCACACTTGAAGACTTGACTGACCACCCTCATCAAACCAATGGTGTGCTTTATTGCATATCCTTCACAATCTCAACTCCAATTGTTGTCAAAATTGAAATAGTAAGGAAATCAGTACAGGATATCAAGTTCAGCCTATCGAAGCAACTATTTTAACAACACACAAACCAATGAACTCAAGATTTTGATGCAGCCCACATTCAGCACTGAAATTTCAGTCTCCAACATAGTGACACACTTCACTACTTAAAAATTCTGATACAATATTGACTCAAAAACAAACGATACTTCACCGAAACAAATAAATTAAATTCAAACAAGAAACAAACACACGAAAATCCTGATAAACTAATCAGAGATTGGATTTCAGAGAGAATTACTTTGGGATCGTCGACCTTCCTCTTGAGGGACTCCTGCAAGGCCGCGAGGCACTGATCGAACTCCCCAACTGGAATTGCAGCAAGGCGTCTTGCGCAAAGGCCTGGTGGAGGACAAAACGGTGTCTTCCTCAGGCGAGGAGCCGTTGATAAAGGAGATAAGGAGACCAAGATTCAATCTGGAATTCGAATCGCCGGAAGGCTACGGTGACGGAAGGGATGGGGATTGGATTTGGGGGTTTTGGAACTCTAAATCTTGAAGAGAAGGACACTTGTTTGAGTTTACTTTGCTAAAAAATGTGTCTGATTTGCATAGAGAGAGAGAGAGAGAGGGAGAGAGAGAGAGAGAAACCTTGTCGGTGAAGGCGATGGCGACGGTGAAGGCTATGGCAATGGCACAGGTGAGGGAGATGGAGATGGCGCTGGCGAGAGGGCGGAGGCGGTTAATGAGGGAGAGATGGTAGCGGGAGTGACTGGAGGAGAGGGATGCGGCGATGGCCATGGAAAGAGAGAGAGACTGCGGGAAAGGAAGGAAAGGGCTAGGATTTCGGGGAAGAACTGGAGAGAAAATGTGTCACGCAGTTATCAAATTTGTGAAAGTAAGAAAAAGAACCCAAGTGGCGGGACTAAAAATTTTGTTTCCCGCATTCCCGAAAATTTCAAGAATTGATGTTAAAGACATATTTTTCATGCGACTCTAATAGTGTTTCCAATCAAAGGACTAACACTATGTTACTATCTATAGATAGCGGTTTTGACCACACCGTTGTATAAGTTCAATGAGAAAATTTCTAACCAAGGGACCAACACTTTATTAGTATCTATAGATAACGGTTTCGACCACAACGTTGTACAAGTTAAATGAGAAAACTTCTAACCAAGGGGACAACACTTTTTAAATATCTATAGATAATGGTTTCGACTATACCATTGTAAAAAAAATAACCACAACATTTTTTATTAAACCGTTATCTAGGTAACGTTGTCTATTTTTGATTTTGTACTAGTGACATAAAACTAATATGCTCATAACTGTTAATTTACAACTTCTTTTTGGATATGTCAGCTCTCACACTCTGGTGGGCATGAGCTATATCAACCAATGTAAAAGTTTTGGAAAGTTTATCTCCTCGTGGTTCAGCTTCCCTTAGGGAAGTATAAGTGTATAAAGGGTTGACAGCTTTGTTTGATGTCAAAATGACATCGAATCAGGTTAATTTTTTTTCACAATATCTATTAATATGCTATAAATAGATGTGCAATGTCAAATTTATCGATGTCTACTTTCGATGTCCAGTTTCTAATCTATGGTATATTAGAAACTAAGGCTTAATAATCATCTTTTAGTTCACCACAAGCTTGAAGGGTAAAGACTTGAGAAACCGACATTTAGATATGACAAGTATATTATTTTAGGTTTCAAGTTCAAAACTTGGTCAATTCCACCATAGTTACGACTTCAATCTACTCGGTCAACCGATTAAGGCTTAATATATAACCTTTTTTTTTCACTACAAGCTTCAAAGGGTAAGGGAGTCATCAGATCATACACTTAGAAAACCGTCTGTTAGATGTGACAAGTACATTAATTTAGGCTTCAGGTTCAAAATTTGGACAATTTCGTGATAGTTATGACTTCGATCCACTCAGTCAACTGATTAAGGTTTAGTAACCCTATTTTTTTCACAACAAGCTTCAAAGGGCATGGGCGTCATCCAATGGTATAGTTGAGACACCATTCGTTTGATGTGCCAAGTACATTAGTTTAGGAATCAGGTTCAAAATTCAGACAATTCCGTTATAGTTATGATCTTCGATCCACTCGGTTGATTGACTAAGACTTAGTAATCCTATTTTTTCACTAAATGCTTCAAAGGGCAAGGGCGTCATCAGATCATACACTTGGGAATCCAACCTTTAGATGTGACAAGTACATTATTTTAGGTTTCGAGTTCAAAATTCAGACAATTTCATCATAGCTATGACGTCGATCCACTTGGTCAACCGATTAAGGCATAATAACCTATTTTAGTTCACTACAAGCTTTAAAGAGCAAGGGTGTCATTGATTTGTACACTTGAGACATTGTTTGTTAGATGTGTCAAGTAAATTATTTTAGGATTCGGGTTCAAAATTCAGACAATTCTATCATAGCTGGGACTTCGATCACTCGGTCAACCGACTAAAGCTTAATAATCTTTTATTTTTATTTTTTTTAGTACAAGCTTCAAAAGGTAAATGCGTCATCGGATGGTACACTTGACACAACATCCATTAGATTGTGGCAAGTACATTATTTTAGGCTTCGGGTTCATAATTTGGATCAAACATAGTTATGACTTTGATCCACTCGGTTAACGGATTACATCTTAGTAACCCTATTTTTTTTTTTTCACTACAACCTTCAAACAGTAAGGGGGTCATCGGATCGTACAGTCGAGACATTGTTCATTTTACGTGACAAATACATTATTTTAGGCTATTGGTTCAAAATGTATACAATTTCGTCTATATTTCAATTTTGATCCACTTGGTCAACCGATTAATGCTTTTTTGTTATTTATATTAACACCTTACTTCCAATTGTAAGACCGTTAATGAACACAATTTTTGGGCATGATAATAAAATACACGTCATGATGATTCCTTGAGAAATTTTTCGGACACCTGGGCCATTTATTACGATTTTTAGAAGTTTCGGAATTATAGAAATTATTTATTAGAAAAGAATTTTGAAATTGTGTGATCTGAACCGTCCATCTCTCCACCCTTTATCTGATTTGTTGATTGGAATTATAGATGGCCTATAAATTACCAAGTCTGATCGGACGATCCAGAAGGACGCAGACTTTTCAACCCGTTTCTTCGGCTTGGCGACCCGCAACAGTGACCGACCATAACTCCAGTGTTAGGAGACCTCGCGGTGTCTCACAAGTGCTGTTCAACTCGTCTCATTATCGCCAACCTCTGTCTACTCTTGGTTCATCCCATCTCCGAATGAGCAAGGAGAATTGAACCTTCAAATCTTCCGGCTTTCCGCTAGTTTTCAAGCATTTTCTGGTGACTCCGGTAATATTTAGCCATGCACGACGTATCCAACATCATTTACTCATCAAGATATACGTCGTGGTATAGTTAGTTTTCAATTTTAGTTAAGTTTGAAGATTTGGGTGTTTGGGGATTTTCGGCCATCGCCGAGGCCACTGTTTCCGGCGGTAGTTTTGCTGATAATCCTCATCTACATTGATTTCGACCTCTCATTTTTGGCTTTTCATTTATGTGTGGAACACTTTCCTTTCTTTGATATCAAATTGATTTCAAAGCTTTTCATTGATCATGTTTTTGTAGTTGTTTCTTGCATCCTTTTGAAATTGAAGTTTGTGATATTATTTTAGTAGTAGACTCTCATGATTTTGTGTCCAGTCTAAGTTCAAGAGCTAAGAATCTGTATCACTGTGTATATGTGAATGTTTTAGGATATGATTTTTTACTTTTCCAAAATTAAGAAACAATATTCAATCTTTCAGACCCTACATCTTGATTATAGGTCGATCAACTAGAACATAAACGAGATTCTCCAGTTTATGAGCACAAAGACATACACCAGCCAATCTTGATGCGAGGAGCTTTTTAACCAAAAGATCTGTTGGTGATGGTTTTGGCGGAGGAATAGGAGAGGATGGAGATGAGTGATGCTCTTGGAAATCTTTCTTTGGCTAAAGGAGGTGTGGTGATGGTTTTGGCGAAGGAGAAGGAGAGGATGGAGAGTTGGAGATGAGTGAAATCTTGCTTTGGCTGAAGGCCTCATAAACGAGGAGATGGATAGTTATCCCTCAGTGTCCCAGTTTTTTCTTTTTTTTCTTTTCAAAAATTCACACTAACGTTAACTCCAAACTCACACTAACAGATTCTCGACAAAAAAAAACTCACACTAACAAAAGTTCTACGGCCAGGTTAGCTTAAGATGATTCCAGCCATAAATCAACGGCAAAGACCCAGTTGGATATCCACCAAGTGGGATAGCAAAAGTTTCCGGTTAAATAACTGAAATCACACATGACATCGTAGCTTTTGTTGCTGACTATAGAGACAAGATAAATTCCCATAAAAATTCAATCATATTTTGATTTTGTGAATTAAATATTCAATAAGCAATGATGAAAAAGATGATGTACTGGCAAAAACAGTTAACCAATACATGAATTGTTTGCTTAGTAATTCTTACTCCAAGGTTAATATTCATACTCTCATAAAAGAAGTATTATGAAAAGAAAGTTCATGATTACTACAATTACAAGATACCTGTAGCTAAACAACATTGTCCTGAACAGCCAAAATCGCTCCCTCCCTCACTCAATACAGAGTCTATATTACATAACTATACTAAGAATAACAGAGAAAGGATAATACTTTGGCTAACCAGGTCTGGTTAGTCAAAGCTAACCATAACCAATAATAAAAGGACATGTATCCAGTAATTAGCTATACGTGTTTGACAAGAATGTGAAGAAGATTCACCACAATAAATTATTGGGAAGAATCCTCATATGGTACATTCACTATTTTCTAATGCACATTTTGGTACCTAAACTTTCAAAACTACCCTGATGGTACCTGCACTATTGCTCTGTTTCTCCATATGGTACTTCCATCCAATCCGCCGTTAACTTTGCCTACGTGGCTCATTCTTATAGGTTGACATTCATCTCCCAAAAAAAAATTTAATAGGCAAAGTTAACGACAGATTGGATGGAAGTACCATATGGAGAAATGGAGCAATAGTTCAGGTACTACGAAGGTAGTTTTGAAAGTTTAGGTACCAAAATGTGCATTGGCCCATAGTTCAGGTATCATTTGAGAATTTTCCCCTAAATTATTAGTAGGGTTAAATGCAAATTACTACCCTGTGGTTTAGGTCCAAAATCAATTCAGTCCCTGAACTTCTAATTTATCAAAACACCCCTACACTTTCAATTTTGATCTAATAGGTCCAATTTGTTAGTTTTCCAACAATTGAGTTATTTAACTTGTTAACGTGACTCATATATGGCCTATGCTTTATGATGTGGTGTCGAGGTGGTTTGCATAGTCAATTTAGGAGTGAGTCCTACTATTAAAAATAAATAGTTTTTCAACAAATAATTCAACTATAACTTGAACTCATAACAGAATATTAACGGATTGGACCTATTAGATCAAAATTGAAAGTGCGGGGGTGTTTTTTATGAAATTAGAAGTCCAGGGACTGAATTGATTTTGGATATAAATCACAGGGTACTAACTAGCATTTAGCCCTTATTAGTATTATCTTCTTTAAATGGAAACGTGTCCTCTTGTTCTAGGCTATAGTTATCCAAGGCTAACCAGCTATGATTAGCCACGTATTATCCATAGAGAAAAGTCTTACAATTCCCTTGAGCCACTAGACATGACATTTCAGAATGCAGCAATGACTACACAAATCAAAACACAAGCTAGCATTTCATCAAACACTTTGCGGTAGCAGAATCTTCCGGTCAAATAGTTCTGCCTTGTGGAATATTGCTTTTTATCTTGAACAAATAAGATCAGCACACTAGGGCTGGAACAAAGAATAGTCAGTACCATACCATGTAATTAAATAAAAGAAAATTGGATAGTATTGTACATACAGTAGGGGAAATGTTCTTAAAGATATCAAATTGCAATCGATCGATATTCAACATTTGTTTGGACAATCAGCAAGCTTTCTTGAATTAGTTTGCAACACAATAGATGCAGACTACATGTCAAAAGTTAGGTTTTTATTTGCATAGTGGACAAACTCAGCTTGGTAAAAGATAAATAAGAATGGGAGTATAAGAAACAAAATGAATCAAATCAATAGCACAGGCTTTGATCATATTTTACAGTATTTATACAAAGAACTTGATTCCTATATGAACTAAATCTTAGGGCATGCTTAGAGAGAGATATAGAACTTGGAGAACAAGTATAATTATTAAGTGCTTGGAGATCAAGTAGTAGCCTTAGAACTTTCAGAAACATGTGTAGACGTGGAACTTTCTCTAGCGTGTTCATTAAAAAGTATAGAAGTAATTAAAGACTTACCCGTTCATCGCATTTCTCAAATCTTCTTGTTCTTAATCTATTTATAAAGAGTATGTAGAATTAATGAAGTTAAAAGAAGGACAGGAAGTAATATATACAAGGTGGTTTAGCAATATACAAGGTGGTTCAGCAATATATACAAGGCTAGAAGATGCCTACATAATTCATTTCCTTTTCTAACTGACTAGGATAATGGAAGCAGATTATAATGGTGAAGGTTGTGCTGCCAATTTCGGCATCAAGGAGTCAATGAGAATTCTTTGAAATTCAATGTGTAAAGTGGTGGCGGTTATTTTCTTAAAGTGGGCCTATCTTTTTCTTCTATTAGTTTGACTTTATGTGTGGCCTTGGTCATCTAGTTCCTATGACTGAAGATATGGCCTCGGTAGTCTTGTGCTTGGTCTTAGACTCTTAGTCGTCACACTCACTTACTAGAGTCACGGTCTTCATGGTCTTCTCCCTTCGTTCTCCTTGAGTGAGATTAGAAACTTGGTCTTGGACTCTCGCTCCTTTCTTCTTAAGTGAGGTGGAAGGCCATGGTCCTTCCTTCTTGAGAGGATATGGAAATATAACAATTGTTGTTTACCCTTGTTAGTTGAAATCGATAGTCTAGCCTCAGGCTTCCTTCACTTGACGTTGCGTGTCCACCATCTCAAGATGGAAGAACCTCATGGCAAGGACCTGCAAATGTGAAGAAACGGAGGTTATCAGAAAGACTAGCTTAAGGCTGGCCAAACACTCTTTGATGCCCAATTCAGTAGAGTGCTTGAACAATGAATGCAGATGGGGGAAGAATAAATGGTGTATATGCATCTTGTTGCAGCATATTTTTCCAAGGTTGTTGACTAGATTAACTCACAACAAGGAAGGACAAGAGAACCCTCGGCTTTGTGAGAATATTGGTGTGGTATCAAGAGTTAGAGCGGATGTTTTACAATAGGAGACCAAGTAACGTCCAGGGTTTTATTACCTGGAGTTGGAATAGAATCAATACCTGAAGACAAAGCATGAGAATGCTTTATATAGAGGACCTTGTAGGGTTTAGTGAAACCTTAGTGGGCTTGGCACCCATGGAAAGCCTGGTTGGCTTCTCTAATTGTTTAGCCGTAATAGGTCTCGTACAGAGCCCATTTGGTAGAGCGGACCTACGCTGAGTAGGCCATTGCACGCTCAGACCCATTTTAAGGCATTTAGTCCTGATTGGACAGACGCAAATGGAAACCATAGGTTCCTCATTAGCTTTTGGACCAAAGCGTTGGGCCTTGGTCATTCCCCAGCTAGTGAGGTGTTTATTTATTAGACTTGGTCCATATTCATTGCGATTGATTGTAGGCCAGAGCCCATGTCTAGTGGACACGCTCGAATATTGTTTCCAGATTATCCAGACCAGGTTTGGTTCCGGTTCGTTATGGGCATGGCATGTTTCCTTTAAGGGTAGTTTCATCTTTTGGAGCACTAAGTTGTTCTCAAGCCTAATCCACAACGATATGGACCAAATTCAACAGACAAACACCACGTCACATTTTGAATAACCTAAGCCCGGTGCTAACCCTAATACTCAATGCAGAATAAGCCAATCCTATTCGAGTCTGTCTAATCTGGACTAAAAGACTCTATAACAGTCAGAGCATGTGGTGACTTATACGCTAAGTCTGCTAAGCCAAGTGAGGAAGGCAATCTCACAAAACACCTACTACGGCTAAACCTCCAAAGGGATTCGATCTCTTCATATCTTATCACTCCAAAAAAGAACTTGGATGATAGGTGTCACGCCTCGATTTTTATTTTTGTGTTAAAAATCGGGGCGTGACTGGCTTTCCATTGTAGTAAGCTCTGAGGAGCATTTACTTATTATCTTGTTGGGCAATTTAATTTGTAAACTCGTGTAATATATAACTCTGTGGAGCGAGTATATATTGACTTTGTGGGTTTAGGGCATCAGTTGTACTTGGTTTAAAAGGAAATTTTTTTTTTCAGGTATTTGTATTGATGGCTGAATCATCACGCATGTATAATTATGAGATTTTATATATCGATTTTTATTTTTGTGTTAAAAATCGGGGCGTGACAATAGGGCAAGCCCATTAGGGTTGCATGCCTCCTAGGGTTTTTCATCCGGCATGTTCATTATGTATACACCCTATTCTCACCATTCGGAGGTAACGAAATCTAACTAAGGAATTCATTTTCAATTTCTAAACTACTCTGCACAAACTCTAAACACTTTTATTCTCATACTAACTTGACCATCAGAGCCCCCTTAGCCAGTACCACACCAGTCCTCTCTTACACAAGGATTTCGATTGTTTCTTCTCTTATCTGTGGGTAATCGAGTCGACAACATAGACAAAATTATTGTGCAGCATCCCTCTTTCCACCTTGTGGAGGTTGAGTATTTATAGTAGAAGGGTGGCTGAGATGGAAAAGGTAATCATGGTTCTCTTCCTAAAAGTCATGGTGTCAGCCCCATACCTTCTGCTCACTGACACTCCAAAGAATGAGTCTGATAAGGTTAGTGAAGGGTAAGTTGATAGGTGTCAGCTATCTGAGCTTCTGTTTTCCTTGAATTACTCTTAGGCCATGCTTAAGAGTCATGCTTCGTGCTAGGGCTTGACACTTGGCATAGTTTGTGACCATGTCTCTTCATAAGGGCTGCATGTGCTTCAAGAGAAAGCTTGAGGGTCAAAGCTTTATCCTTGAAGGTTGTTGCTATGATCCTTAATTCGGGGTTAAATCTTCTAACCCTTGGGAGTTGAAGCTCTTGATTCCTTCAAACTATGCTTTTCTAATAGTCAGGTCATGATATGCCTTGGTCCGACCGTCCAAGATGCTGAGTCAATCACTTAGTGACCATCTAAGATCTAGGGTAGAGATTCAAGGTTGAATATTTGGAGTACCAAAGTTAGGCATCTTGCTAACCAGTCATGGTTATTTCTATCTAAAGATTATTTTCTTTCTCGATGAAAAGTTTAAGTGCATTGAAAGGTCAGAGTCTTATGTAGACTCTTTGATATTTCAACATGTCCTACGTGGAATGGGTTGAAAAGTCAAAACAATTGGTCGAACCAAATTATGACCAGAGGCGTATCTATGTAGGAGGCTGGTTGGGCTATAGCCCAACCTAGAATTCTTTGAATATTTCATTGATTATAAGTGCGAGGATTTCACATAACCATGTTTGGTTCAGTTGGCAAAGTGACTAGTTGTTTCCCTAGTGACCTTAGTTTGAATCTTGTCAATAACAATTAATGCCTGTTTTCTTGGTTGTTTTATCATTTCTTTTTTTGTTCCTTTTTTATTTTTTCTCGCTCTTTCCCTTCTTTTTTATATCCCTTCTTCTCTTCCAAAATTTTCTTGCCTATTTTTTTTTTTTTGCTCTTTCCCATTCTACTCCCTTCTCTCTTTAGTTACAACAATTTCTTATTAATATTTCTTTAAATTTATTTAGTCTCAAAATTTTTAGATGCATTATTGATAGAAAAATGAAATTTCTTATGAGCAAGCCTTAAATGCGCCCACTCCAAGCTTACATCCTGGATCTACCACTGATTATGACATCAATAGAGTAGAACAAAAAGAACTAGAAAAAGGCCACAAGTATGAAAGAAAATACAAAGCAAGCTTGCGCCACTAGAGAAACCTGAAACTAATTGCAATGATGATTTCGTGATATGACACACGCACAAGCTTGTTTTGTAAAGGTTTATACACAAACGCAGGCTTGTTTAATGGTGGAGTCGAAACAGCTGGTAGCTTACAACCTCGAATAAGAGGGAAAGTAACATACTTGATACACATCTCCATTAATTATTAAGAGGGTTTCACTCAAAACTTTCGGTCTCTACCATAACCTCTCTCCCTCTTGCATTATACTGGGAGAAGGAGCCAAAAATGACCTACGAAACCTCAAACAAAAGATCAAGAGTTTCCTCTCTGCCAAAATCATCTCTATGACCAAATACCCAAATAACCTCATCCTAAAGCAAAAATCATGTAATTGTTGGGATCCCTCCTCGCTAAACTCATGAGTATTGATCTAACTCTCACATCAAAGTCATTAGTTATGTGATTTTAATGTGAAAGTGTTATGTTGCTACCGTTATTGAGTTGGACGCGAGAGTAAATATGTATTGCTTAAATTTTTATCTAATTATAGGCTTGCGTAGGGTGTCAGTTTCATGTAATGAATAGTTGAGTGTCACGAGTACTTTTTCTTGCTTTTTTTTTTTAATATTTATATTATATATTCTATCCTTTAGTAGAAATCATTTTAATGCAATCATTAAGAACACGACAATCACAATCTCTGTATTAAAAGTAGAGCCGTCATTTAATTTGGTAATTACCGAACTGATAAAATACCAACTAATATTTTAGGTTTAGTAAATCGATTTTTTGGTAATCGAAATCAATAAAACCGAAATTGATTGTTACCGAAAAAGTTTGTTTTGTTTTGTTAAATAGTGAATCTACCGATTATCTAAATATTATCTATATACACTCTAGTTTTCAATACATATACGTGTATATTAATAAATATAAATATAATTATTTTCATAATAGACTATAGAGTTAGTCATTGCTAGTTCTTCCTTAGTAGTACATCCAAGGTAGAGGACTACTTTGATTGGAAAATTATAAAGTTCAGAACTTCAGACACTAAGATGATTGATCGAGAAACCAATCATACTTTTAGAGTAGGATGAGAGACATTTCATCTGTTAAAATTGTTGATAAAATATTATGAGTAATAATTTTGGGGGAGTAAAATTTACACTCTCCATTTTACCATCTACATTCCATGTTTCCTTTTTTATTTAGTATCTCAACATCACACTTTTACAATCTACACTGCAAAATGACAAAATTTAAGATAGAGAAGTTTTAAATACACACCTCTAATTACTTGATACACACTCTTTACTCAATACACCTACCATTTAATTTTTCATTCTAATATTTTACTAAATATACAACCCAAATTACCTAAAATATCCTTAAACTAAAAAACTATGAAATAATTATTTAACTACATTATTCATTATTTTTTCCTTCAAATGGATGCTTAGAAATAGGTTTTGTATTATTTGAGTTCTCATCCACCAAAACTGTATCAGTAGTTTCTTCACAATGGCGGAACTACAAAGTTGTCATTGGATGGTCAAACAAATTTACAATTACAAAGTTTTATACTTGTGATGTATTATAATAGATAATAAACTGACTAATCATAATTTTGTTTAAAAAAAATTGAACTAAAAAGTGGGAGTAAAGTGATATGTTTTAAAAACATTTAATGCCATTGATTTCGAAATTCTAAATTATATGGTTTCTCACCCCATTTAATTACAATTTATTTAAGGAAAATTTAAATTAGATGGTTTCTAACTTTATTCTTATTTTAAATGAGGATGTCATGTATAGAAATTTATTGCGTTTATAATTAGTGAATAATATAAGGAATATATGATTATTATTATTTTTCTTCTAATACATAGATGTCTATTTTGGTCATTTAAATTTATCTATAAAATCATATTTAACATATAAATAATAGGGATGTGTATTAAGTAGTTTGTGGTGTGTATTTAAAATTTCTCTATAAGATATTAAAAAAATAAAACAATAAGTGTGGATTGTAAAACGGAGAGTGTGAAATTCACCCTCCTTACTTTGTGATCTTTAATTACTACGTGGTATTGTTATATAATAGTTTGGATTAATATAAAAACATCTTATATTAATCACATTAGTCTTCGTCATATAGACATGATAGAAGACAGAACATTAATTAGAGACTTTGGAATTTAGTGTGACTGGGTTTATGAGAAGAAGATTTTACATGCATGATTGCCTTAAATTTATGCAATTTTTTTCCAAAATAATTGATCCTGATTCATGAATAAGGCCATGCATACCATTAAAATCTTTCAACCTAAATCTCTGAACTTATGAGCCTTACATGGCCTTCACATCAAACAATTGAAACTGTGAAAGATACACAACAGAGTTTGAGCGTTTAGGTGTTTATGACATCATATAGCCACATCAACGCATCGTGAATACAAGTTCCTTCTTGTTGTTTTTTTTTTTTTTTTTTTTGGGTAATCATTCAATTTTTTGGCAATCAACCCAAGCTAATTAATACATAATACAAGAGCACTTTTCATTCTAGTGTATATGTGCTCTCTGGTTACTTTTTCTAAGAATATATGTACAAAAGATTTTAGTGGAAAAGGACCTTCAATCACTTCCTCAATTAGAACTTTACTGATCAGTTGGATTCATCTCTCTGTAAATGCTGGGCAACTTGTTGTCCATCCTTTTCTAGAATTTTTTGCGCTGAACCAAAACCAGCTTGCTAGGGCAATCCTAAAGCCACAGCGTATTGTTCAGTAGCCTTCAGGCTAAAACGACCTTGCAACCCTTTGGAAACGTCACATCGAAAACCCAAAATATCCAATTTCAGCCTCTAAACAACGTATTTAAATATATATTGATTAAAACCTAGTTAGCAATGACAACCCAGATTGCTGCATGAGGGTTATGATTTATGAATCTAGGAAGAGCGCATTTAACCTTTACATGCAGCCATACAGGCCAGCTACTACGTTTGATTGAATGCCGCCTTTAGCTTCACGACTACTCTCTTTAGTTGTTGTAGGTTATTATATGCAATAGTACGTTATCATTTTGATTTTACCAAGGAAAACCTTGTTATCTGTTCGAGTGTTCGGCATGGACTTGAATTCAGCACTCATAGCCTACATCTGGGCAAAGCTAGGCAATTAAAAGCCAAGTGATCGATGAAGGAGCTGACACTAGAATTCAATTTAAGCAACTACGTTTGGCGCTTTAACTTGAAGGCAACAACTCCATATTTATTCACTGTGTTCCTTCAGATTCAATTAGTTCCAACTCCCTTAAACTTGGAGCCGCAAGTATTGACTACTATATTAACAGAAACGTACTGATCGAGATTGGTTGGCTTTTGCAAAGATAATGTGACAATTCATTCTTGTATCATCAATTATTTGTGGAGTCACATCGACAACATTAAGCTTAAGAATCAGTCAAGTATTCATGTGATTGATAATTCCATCGATAGATATGTGAATGGTTCACAGCCTTTGCTCTGTGGCGCTCGGATCAAGTTGATTGAGTTCTTCAAGATTTTTATACATTAATAATTTTGTGTCAGGTCTAGTTTGAATTGATTGATTGAAAATAACTTTCACTTTGCTTACCTAGTTGTCTATAATTAAGAACGCGATTCAATTAGTATTATGTATGTTTTAGTTTGTAAGTGAATGAATATTGTGTTGAATCCTTATATTTATATATCAATTTATAGGAGCCCTTCTAAGAAGGATTATTAAAATGAAAATTAGTTTATGACTTTCTAATTAACGGTTTGGGAGATCCACTTTTTTTATTACATTACTGTAAATCAACTGTTTGATGTTTATGTATCCATGAATAGATCACTTCTGAAAATTTTCTTCCAAATTACTAATTGCTAAGGTATCTAACTATATCAAATCAATGAAACCAAATCTGTCAAACATGACCTGTTCATGTTCATAACTTAATCATGATTATAAATGTATTAATAATTTTCAATTTAGTTAAAAAAAATTCATAAATGATTTACATATAAATATTTAAACATCTGTGAAGATGTAATTGAAAAGTGGGTCTCACAAAAAAGTCATTAATTAATTCGCATTTTAGTTGTTTTGATTAAAAGCTTTCCCTCAATTTATATTGTGCATGAGACGCATAGTATGTTGCATAGATAGCGTCATAGAGACATAGAGGATGACTAAATTATAGGTCTTGGTCAAAACATAGGACTGCATTTTTGTCGTCTTGTTAGATTGCAATATGTACGGTTTTAATGGAGCGTAGTTGGGAGATAAGATTAACATAAATCATAAATGTAACCAGAAACCAAAGTTAAGCTCGGAATGCTTTTTTTTTTTTTTCCTGGCAATCGAAATGTTGCTATAAAAGCAAGATTTGCCTAGCTACTTTCTTATTATTTCATAAATTAAGATGGGTTCGACACAGTTAGGAGCCAAAGAACTCCATGCAGTCTGTGTCCCCTTCCCAACACAAGGCCATGTTAACCCCATGATGCAATTAGCCAAGCTTCTGCACTCCAGGGGATTCCGCATAACTTTTGTCAACACCGAGTTCAACCACCGGCGTTTAATCCGCTCCAGAGGTTCCGACTCTGTCAAGGGACTACCGGACTTCCAATTTGAGACCATACCGGACGGGTTGCCACCTTCAGATAAAGATGCAACACAAGATATCCCGGCTTTATGTGACTCCACTAGGAAAACATGTCTAGGCCCTTTCAAGGAGCTGGTGACTAAGCTCAATTCCTCATCTGAAGTGCCACAGATTACTTGTATAGTTTCTGATGGTCTCACGGGATTTGGGAGGGAAGTTGCTATGGAACTAGGGATTCCTGAGGTTCAGTTTTGGACTGCTTCTGCTTGTGGCTTCATGGCGTACCTGCAATACAGCGAACTCGTCAAACGAGGCATTGTGCCATTTAAAGGTACTTCATTTCTTTCTGAAACCAGCTGACTATTGAGGTAAAGGGTATGTGGGATGATGAAAAAGAGATGTATATCACCATCAATTATATAAAATCTAAACTCAAATTAAAGAACAATTTCAAATGAGTTTTGTTTATGTTTTATTTAGTTATGTATTACTTAGTCTTAATCTTCTTAATCTAGTGTACACTGTACAGTCAGTATGATTAGTAATATACATTGAATTTTTTTTTTTTTGGCTTGAAACTTCTTATAATGTCATACATGGAAGGTTGAGTGAACCAGATCTAGAGCCACCCGTTACAAAATATCTCATCCCACTCGTGAACTAATCAACAGAGACGCGAAAACAGGCCTTGTGGAAAACGAAAAGAAAAGAAAAACAGCTAGAGCATCAGAAACTATAATTCCCTCCCAAATAACCTCATTAACAGTCCTATGATTGAGATTTAGACTTTTAGTGCATTGGATACATGATCAAGAATTCAAGATTGAAAATACAGTCGTGTCTTATCGGCCCCATTATATTACTACAATGATTCGTATCCTCTTTATTCTAGTGTACAACTGCTTCTCTATGTAAGGCTAGCCAATAAGGTTCATTTGCAGAATTGCAGGGGACGTGGGTGGGGGGTTCTTGGGCATTTGTCATGTAGAATGAGTAGATCTTAATGGCCGGCTCTACGTACATACGGTAGTCTCTCCTAAGTTTTGCTCCTTACTCTTGGCTTTCAATGAGGCAAGCTGTTCTCCCTCTGATATAACCATCTTTATTGCATGTGCTTGAGTGATCTAAAGTAATAAAATATAAGTTTTACAACTCAAAACTAAGTTTTTTTTTTTTTTCGATAAAATGATAGCTTCATTAAACTAAAGTCATAAGGCACATACATCAGATGCTGTCTCATACCTAAAATCTAGATGGCACAAGTCGCAAAGCAAAAGACAAGTATCTTCACTGATAACACATATGCTCACTTATTGAGCCTAGAATACAAGAAATCAAATTCTCACTACTAACCCCCTTTGAAAAGAAAACCTAGTCGCTTAGAGACCTCAATTGGTGTACAACTAAGTAGACTGTGAAGAAAGTAATGATGAACCCAATTTCCAGTAGTAGGCAAAGGAACCAGGGAAGTCTAAAGCTTTCCTTTGCCCTTATCTCTAGGGCAAGAGCCTGAAGCACCGGCTGCAGGGTAGGTGAAAACTAAGTTGATATATAGTATGAATTGAATAGTAACTGTCTTGAATTTAGATATTTGACTATTTGTTGTCCAAATTTACTATTTTTTTTTTTAAATGGGGCTGGTACGGCTGCCCTCAAGCCTAGATTAATGAAACTGCAGAATACATGAGGGGGGCGTACGCGTAAAGCCTGAACCCCATATTATAATAAGCATCAAGAGAACCTCCTAAAATAATATCAGAAATTTCCACAAAATCTATATATTCTAACAAGCACCAATTAGCAAAGAGTGTACGAATGACTACTCTATTTGTTGTCCAAATTTACTATTATAATTACCCGTAAAACAGCAACATTATCTACTGACATTTTTTTTTGCGTTGTATTCATTTCGATCAGATGAAAGTTTCATGCAAGATGGTACACTCGACAAGCCAATTGATTGGATCCCAGGCATGAAGAATATGAGGCTCAAGGACATCCCTAGCTTTATCAGAGTCACTGATGTCAATGACATAATGTTCGACTTCCAGGGAACCGAAGCACAAAATTGTTTGAAATCCTCTGCAATCATCCTCAACACGTTTGACGAATTTGAGCATGATGTGTTAGAAGAAATCTTAGCCATGTTTCCCAACATTTACACAATAGGTCCACTTGCTTTGCTTGGTAGGCACGTGCTTGAAAACAAATTGGTCAAGTCCCTCAGCTCAGGCTTATGGAAAGAGGATGCAAAATGCCTGGAATGGCTTGACAAACAGAAACCCGATTCAGTTGTATATGTGAATTATGGGAGCATAACTATGATGACAGACCAACATTTAAAAGAATTTGCATGGGGGCTTGCAAATAGCAAGCACCATTTTTTGTGGATTGTTAGGCCTGATGTGGTAAAAGGGGATTCGGTTCTCTTGTCCGAAGAATTTTTCGAGGAGATTAAGGATAGGAGTTACATAGCAAGTTGGTGTCCACAAGAGCAAGTTCTAGCACATCCATCGGTCGGGGTTTTTCTAACTCATTGTGGTTGGAATTCTACTATTGAATCTATATCAGAGGGTGTGCCTGTAATTTGCTGGCCTTTCTTTGCTGAGCAACAGACGAATTGTCGTTTCCTGTGTACTGATTGGGGAATAGGTATGGAGGTGAACAATGATGTTAAACGCGACGAGATTAAAGCGCTTGTTAAGGAAATGCTGGAAGGGGAAAAAGGCGTGAAGATGAGGCAAAAGGCAAAGGAATGGAAAAAAGAAAGCAATTGAGCTACTGCTATTGGAGGATCATCTTACAATAATTTTGACAAATTGATTAAGGAGGCTCTTCATAAGGAATATTAACTCTGGTCCTTATTTCTAGGAACTGATCAGAAAATGTTTAGCAATTAAATCTTTTGATGTCATCTTTGCCTTATGAATAAAATCAATGTTTGCTTTCATTTTTGTCTTTGTACGTATTTGTAATCAACTCGATCAAGATTGCTTTGGCAAATTTAATAACAACCCAAAAGCAATAATGAAGACGGGATTACTCTGGGTCTGGATACCAAATCTTCAAATCGAAGGTGACTCATTATTACGAATTTAGATAATTACAAGGTACGTGGCTTGGAGAATCAGGATTTTTTTGGAGGATATCAATTATCTTTCTACTCATTTTGTCAGTATTTTCTTTACTCATATTTACTGAGAGACAAATATGGTTGCTGACAATTTTGCTAATCTAGGTTAGAATTATCTCAAAATAGTATATGGCGTAGTCAGTTTCCCTCTTTTACATTTTGATAAGTGTATGTATATGATTCCACGGGGTTATGCCTTTTGATGTATTTAACTTACAAAATAAAGAAGTCATTTGATCAAAAAATCCAATGATCATTCATGTAAGTATTACAATGCTAGTAAACACTTTAAAATGAGTAATCCTAGGTGAAATATTTTTTTAGGTACACCTTTTTTAGTTGTTGATGTGGCACGGTCACTTTAACTTTTAGAAAGAAAATTTCTTATTATCAAATAATGTGGCTATGACACATTATTTGCCATATGAGGGTATTTTCTAATTTTAATACCAGTGTGTTTTACACTTTTACATAATATTATTCAAAGAAATTCACTTGTATCAAAATTAAAAGTAGGGCCCGGAACCACGCTTTTGTACCTGGAGTTCCTTTTTTGTTCAAGTAAATCCAGAATATGTGTCTGGCCCAAACTCGAGGTTACTTGCTCTAGTTGAAATAAAGTTTATATTGAAGATATTCTCAGAGAATCTTATGAGATATCCACTCAATGTACTATTATGTTTCCATGTACAACTCTATCTCTATGCTTGTAATCCTCTATATAAAGAGACCTCTATTAGCAAGAAAGCACGGTTCAATTCTCTCCCAATTCAGTTTTCCTTAAAAACGTTATCAGCACGAAGCCCTAACCCTGAAACAAATAGCAAAACCCTGATTCAAGAAGCAAAAACCATTAATCTGACTACAAAACCTCAAAACCTTTTCTGCCTCCTCCACACAACTTGAAGCCCTCAACTGCAGGAATCCAAAACTTGCGGTAGAATCATCAGAATCGGCCGGAAACCTACCGAACCGGCCACCGGAATCTCCAAACCATCCGCAACAAATATTCCACCGGTTCACCAACTTCCGGACCTCCAATTACTACCAAATTTTACCAACAGTAGGTACTCAATCCCAGAATTTGGGAACTGGAAACATTTTCCCAGGAATAGGCATAAAAGTAGGGGTCGTCAATGGGCCGGGCCTTGCTATATTTTTAAATAATTGCGGGCCGGGCCGGGCCGGGCTTTATTAAAAATCAAAGGATCCAAGCCCGTCCATATAAAGCGGGCCTTGCGGGCTTTTTCGGGCCGAGCCGGGCTTGGCCTTGCGGGCTTTTTTGGGCCGGGCCTTGCGGGCTTTATTTATAAATAAATATTTAAAGACACAAGTTTTTTTTTTTTAATCAAGCTTTGGAAATTCAATGGATAATGATCAAATACAACCAAAGATAAAATATCTATATAACTATATTGTACCCAAAAAAATCTATATTTATATATAGATACTAATTTATTGATAAATAAATTTTTAAAGACACTAATTTTTTATAATCTATATTTATACATCATACACTCCAAAGAGCTACATATAGGCAATTCAAGAAAAAAAGAGAAACCGACCGTTGGATGAGTTTATTACAATAAATTATGAGTGTGGTAAAAAATTTAGCCAATTTTACCATATTTTCGAATCCGATCTGATTGGTCAACCGTAGTCACTTATATGTTTTATTGGTTGACCGATGGCGTGGCAACCACGAAACGTGCTTATTTTTTCACATCACATTTGTATATATTCCATCGATGGATGTGCATGGACATATGATAAAAAAAAATTAATTTTAATTACAAACACATTGGACTATACCAATTTTATTCCTAAAGTTATATGACTTATACATTGCATTTAAATTGTTTAGGTTCATTCTAAAGCAACCATGAAGTGGAAAATGATTTCGGAGAAACCAACCGCTTGATGGAGAGATTGTAATGTTTTATGGTGGTTGTAGAAAATCCAGCCAATTTGATTCTCGTTTCGAATTCGATCAACTAGATCAAACGTAGTTACTCTTATAAACCTATATTTATATATCATACACTCCAAAGAGCAACCCCTATCAATTCAAAGAAAATGGAAAAACCGACCGTTGGATGAGTTTATTACAATAAATTATGAGTGTGGTAAAAAATTTAGCCAATTTCACCATATTTTCGAATCCGATCGGATTGGTCAACCGTAGACACTTATATGTTTTATTGGTTGACCGATGCCATGACAACCGCGAAACGTGCTTATTTTTTCACATCACGTTTGTATATATTCCATCAATGGATGTGCGTGGACATAAGATAAAAAAAATTAATTTAAATTACAAACACATTGGCCTATACCAATTTTATTCCTAAAATTGTATGACTTATACATTGCATTTAAATTGTTTAGGTTCATTCTAAAGCAACCATGAAGTGGAAAATGAATTCGGAGAAACCAACCGCTTGATGGAAAGATTGTAATGTTTTATGGTGGTTGTAGAAAATCCAGCCAATTTGGTTCTCGTTTCGAATTCGATCAACTAGGTCAAACGTAGTTACTCTTATAAACCTATATTTATATATCACACTCCAAAGAGCAACCCCTATCAATTCAAAGAAAATGGAAAAACCCAACCGTTGGATGAGTTTATTACAATAAATTATGAGTGTGGTAAAAAATTTAGCCAATTTCACCATATTTTGGTCAACCGTAAACACTTATATGTTTTATTGGTTGACCGATGCCATGACAACCGCGAAACGTGCTTATTTTTTCACATCACGTTTGTATATATTCATCGATGGATGTGAGTGGACATAAGATAAGCAAAATTAATTTTTAATTACAAACACATTGGTCTATACCAATTTTATTCCTAAAGTTGTATGACTATACATTGCATTTAAATTGTTTAGGTTCATTCTAAAGCAACCATGAAGTGGAAAATGAATTCGGAGAAACCACCCGCTCGATGGAAAGATTGTAATGTTTTATGGTGGTTGTAGAAAATCTAGCCAATTCGGTTCTTGTTTCGAATTCGATCAACTAGGTCAAACGTAATTACTCTTATAAACCTATATTTATATATCATACACTCCAAAGAGCAACCCCTATCAATTCAAAGAAAATGGAATAACCGACCGTTGGATGAGTTTATTACAACAAATTATGAGTGTAGTAAAAAATTTAGTCAATTTCACAATATTTTCGAATCCGATCGGATTGGTCAACCGATATGTAGAATATATATATGCACATTAGCACATATTTTATATAGAAGCATAAGAATTTCCACACACACACACACATATAGTCATATATATATATATATATATATATATAACACAACATGCACCCACACACACAAATATATATCTATATGTGGTGTATATATATATATTATAAACACACACACACACACACATATAGATATAGATAGAGATATATAATCTATATATATATATAGATATAGATATATATATATACATATATATGTGGTGTGTATATAGATATATAGATATATAACACATATATATAACACACACACACCACACTATTATAATATCGAGATCTATATATGATATATAGTGTGTGTTATATATAGATATATAACACACACAATAGATATAAACACACACACACAAATATATATCTAATGGTATATATATATATATATCTATATATATATTATAACACACACACAGATCTACATATATATATATAAACCACACACACACACCCACATATATATATATATATATCTATATCTATATATTTATAGATATGTGTGTGTTATATATATATATATAACACACAAATATATATCTATATGTGTATATATATATATAATATATATATATATATATATATATATTTATAAACACACACACATATCTACATATATATATATATATATATATATAAACACACCACACACACACATATATATGGGCTTTTACGGGCGGGGCCGGGTTTTTGCTGGCTTTTTGCGGGCCGGCCCACTACCCATGGAGGCAGGCTTTTGCGGGCTTTTTAACGGGCCGGGCCGGGCTTTTAGCCCTCAGGGCCGGGGGGCTCCATCGGCTCACTTGATCCGCGGGCTTTTTGATGAGGCCTACATAAAAGTACGTGAACCGACCACCTGACTGCTGCTGAACCTTGAACCGGCAGAGAGAAGAAAAGAAAAAGGAGGCAGCCCAGAAGAAGTCAGCGGCCCATAGAGAAGAAAGAAGAGGAGACCCAAGCCCGTGAAGCAGCCCAGAAGTAGGCCCACTGCCACAGACGTTGACACGTCAGCAGCCACGTCATCAAGGCACCCACAGCCACGTCAGCACTGGACCCACTGCCACGTCACGTACCACTACCACGTCAGCACTGGACCCTACTGCTACGTCAGCTCGGTCAGCTCACTGGTCAACCCGATCAACGACCGCCGGCTAGTTTTCCGGTGACTTTTTCCTGCCAAATTTTCCTGCAGGTTTAGGGTTTAGGGTTTTTTTCTAAAAGTTCCCCTTTTTCTAGAGTTTTTTAATTCAATTTCTCTTCTTTTTATCGGGGACTTGTAACCTCCCTTCTTCTACCCCCCTTTCTTCATCATAGGGGAGACCAAATTAAGCCGAACTGTGGGGGTTTGTGCTCATTCCAAGCTTAGAGCTTGTTGAGATATCCAAACTTAGAGTTTGTAGAGAATTTATGATCGACCACTTACGTCATTGTTTAGATCTAATCCAATACCTCTTGGAATTTAATTTATTGGAAGCGATTACGCAAAAAAATTCCTAATTTCTTGGAAGCGATTATGCTATGGAATTTATATGTTTTCGTGGTAGCTTTTTACGCTCCGAAACTAACCATTTTTTCTTGTTCTCTTTTAGGATGAGTAACCTGAAAAAATTAGACTTTGCTCCATTGGGAACAACAAGCTCTGGATATTATAGGTGGGTTTGAGATGTCCGCCAACATCTCAAGGCTGATGGAATCCTGGATATGATTCCCGAGCCTAGCCAGGACGTGCTAACTGTTGAGCAAGCTCAAGCTTTGGAAGCAAATAGAGCAGCCTTAGAGGCAAATAAGGCGAAAGCCGTCATCCTAATGACTCGTCATATGGATTATTCGCTCAAGTACGAGTGTATGAATGAAGAAGACCCCTGAAGGTTGTGGGTCTCACTTGAAGAAAGATTTGACAACATCCGTGACTCCCTGCTTTTTGACCTAGAAGTGAGATGGCATAGCCTACGCTTCTGTGATTTCAAGTCAGTTCTTGACTACAACTCGGAAGCACTTCACATTAAATCCTTAATGGAATTCTGTGGTAAAGAGATCACACATACGATATTGATTGAGAAGACTCTCTCTACCTTCCCCGTCTCTGCATTGATGGTTGGTAAGAACTATCAAATCGATGTTGCTGCAGGACGGATCACAAGGTTTCATGAGCTTATTGGAGCTATGAATGTCGCTGAAAAGCATGACAACATCCTTGTGAAAAACTATAATTCGAGATTCGTGGAAATAGAGCATATTTTGGAATCCAATTATAGTCGTGCCCCTAAGAGAACGTGCCAAGAGCAAAACCCTAACCTTAGGGATACTTCTGGACGTTCTGGTCCATATAATCGCTCTACTTGGGAAGGTAACCGCCAAAATAGGCGAACACGGAACCGAAGAGGTCAACGTGGAAAGAGAGAGGGAGGCAACGCCTTTGGCCATGTTGGTGGCACCACCAACACTAAGAGCCATCTAAATGACGCTTTCAAAGCGCCTCAATCAATGGAGTCTGAGCAAAGAGATATATGTTCTCGATGTGGAGTATCCGGTCATTGGGCACACATTTGTAGAGCTCATGGAGAAATTGTCATAGCCTACAAAACATATTGTGAAGCAAGAGAAGCTCACTATGTGGAATAAGAAGATCAAGAAGATGATCTAGAGTGAAAGGTTGAAGACTACAAATCTGGCTGGGATCAATATATCGCCAATTCTGTTTAAGTCTTTTTATTTTCCAAGAGATGTAATAGGCAATTGCCATATATTTTTGTAGTAGATGCCAATGGTTTAGTCTTTTTTCAAAGCAGGCTCACCCCAAAGTAAGTGTGATGTCTAGGAAGGTTATGAGATAGTGGTACTTAAGCGAGCCTTGCTCCACCGACATCTCTTTACTCACCTAGTCACATTTATTTTGGAATTACCGAAAGAAGTTAGACGACTACCATTGTTTTGCATTAGCTAGCATTTTGGATTAGATTTTCTTTGGTCAAAGAGACAATGATGTAACTCCGTTGGCTTATGAATAAAATTTCGAGTTCTTTTCATTATGACTCAATTTTGATTCTGAGCATATTACTTTATGACTACGATGGTTAAGTCATCTGTATTAATTCAAGGACATGGAATAGCCCAAGTTTCCCTTGCCAAATGGCACCTTGATTATTGCCATAGAAACTCTACGCTCCTAGGGCAAATCGCACATATTAATAGCCAACGGATTCCATGCGAAAACACATATAGAGAACGGAAATGAGTTCCTTTGTAATACCTTCAATGATTGCGAACAAAGGCGCATCTTAGAGAAGTTTATGTGTCTCTCTAGTGGACTCTATGTCACTATTAGAGCTATTAAATCCAATAAAGTTATGAAAGAAGGTCTCTTGGATTTAGACACATATTGGCTTTGTCACGACAGGATAGGTCATCCTAGGCATGATATGATGATCCGTCTACTAAAGACTTCACATGGACATCTTTTCTTTTGAGCGACACGAAGCATGAATCAAAAGTTGATTCCTGGACTAAGTGTGACCGCCGCTGCTACCTCTGGCACCGCCGCCGTACACCACCAGCCTAGGGCTAGCACAGTCCCTATCCATGACGCCGTGGATGTTGTCAATCATGGTGATGGCACCCTAGGTGATGCTACAATCACCAACTTTGCTTCAAGTAGCGTTTCAGATGCTCAGGCCCAACCACAATCCTCATTGGTTGCTTCTAAAGCCTTTCGCTTGTTTACAAAGCCTGTTCCTTAGGGAAATTAAGATTAAGACCGTCCTATGCAAAGGATATGAAAATACTTATTCTGTTCTTACATAGAATCCGTATGGATTCGGTGGACTGTTTCAACCAACCTGCGGACGATTAAATATCTCATGATGTTGGTTGACACGCAAACACGCTGGTCACGTGTTGTGCCATTGTCCACTTGTAATGCTACTTATGCTACACTCTTAGCAAACATCATATGACAACGGGCTCACTCCCCGAACCATCCTATTTAGTCAATTGGATTTGACTATGCTAGAGAGTTTACATTGACGACTTTCGATGGATATTGCAATAGGGACTGATGTTCGACATCATATTCTCATGACCACACCTAAATGGTCTCATGAAAACAACTATGATGGTAGTCAAGACATGGGTAATGAGCACCACTCTCCATATATCTGCTTGGGGTGATGCAATATCTTATGCAGCTATGTTAATTCGTCTACGACCCACCGCCACTCAATCTAACTATACGTTACAGCTAGTGACTGGGTACAAGTATCGTACTTACGCATATTGGAGTGTGCGATTTATGTGCCAATTTCGCCGCCACAGCGCTCTATGATGGGTCCTTACAGACGAATGGGCAACTACGTTGGATTTGAGATTCCAACAATCGTCTGCCACTTAATGCCCTTGCTAGGCGATCTCCTTACCGCTAGATTTGCGGATGTCACTTTGATGATACAGTTTTCCCGTCGCTAGGGGAGATGAGAACACGAATGTTCCACAGGAACGACATGAATTGTCTTGGCTTGTCCCCACTATGTCTCATCTCGATCCCCATTAAAGTGACTAGATCACACAAATATGCTGCAAACATGCCTTCAAGGAAGGACGTCCCTATGAGAGGATGTAGCGCCACCCTACACAGAGGTAGGCATGGCGCCAAATCCAAAGAGAGTGGTACTCTGGCGTTATAGGTCATGGCCCCAGCTGGGATGCATGGGAGGCCCGTGGGTTCGAAGGATACTTTGGCACATTCAAATCCTTTGATCATCGACACTCAAAATCCATGTCATGAGAATCTTCCGGATTATGGTTATCGTTGGGGGACGCCTCAGCGTCAGAACCTATTCCTGAGAATATAGAGCTCTATGAAAATTACACTATGTACATGAGACGTGGGATAAAATCCATCATAATTGATGATGTAGTTGCGCATTTCGTTGCGCATGAGTTTGTTGAGTCTGATGATATCGAACCACGCTCTATTGATGAATGAATGCCAACGTAGAGAAATTTGGCCTAAATGGAAAGAAGCGATCCTGGTTAAGTTGGATTCTCTAACGAAAAGGAAGGTTTTTTTAGCTAGTGATGCCAACACCTCCTAACATAAAACCTATTGACTAATAGGTCTTCGTTAGAAAGTGTGATGAGAAAAAGAGATGGCAATCTGGCCTTATGGCGCAAGGCTTCTCACAAAACGCTCTGGAATCGACTACGATGAGAAGATATATTCTCTTGTAATGGATGTCATTGCACTCCACTACCCTGTCAGTTTGGTAGTTTCCAAATAACTGATCATGCAGCTTACGAATGTGGTCACTACGTATCTCTATGGGGATCTAGATACGGAATATACATTAAGGTTCACGGTGAACTTCATTTACATAAGTCAAATGGCTCTAGACCACAGAGCGAGTTTGCAATAAGATTGAAATGATCACTAAAGTGACTACTTGACTGGGAAGGGATATGCTCTCGTGTTTCCATAACAAGTTTCGGATTCTATCCAGTTTATGTTGGACATGATCTTCATTAAAAGCCCTTAAAGAGTTAAGGAAAACCGCTGAACACTTGAAATCCGAATTTGAGATGAAGGATTTTCGGTGAACACGATTATGGCTCGGTTTGGAACTTGAGCATCGTGTTAATAGATGCTTAGGTATTTTGACAAGGTCGAACCTTCAAGCACCCCCATGATCGTCCGTAGTCTTGATCCTGAAAAGAATCCTCTTCGTCTGAAGGATGATGGAGAAGATGTGCTAGAGGCAGAAGTGCCTTACTTAAGTACAATAGGCGCATTATTGTACTTAGCTCAATGCACAAGACCGGACATCTCATTTGCAGTGAACTTGTTAGCTAAGGTATAGCTTTGCGCCAACGCGACGCCATTTGATTGGATATCTTTCGGTACTTGAGATGTACGATTGATATGGGCTTGTTCTATCCCTACAGAGAGATGATGGATTCGGACTCATCACACACCAGAAACGCCGCCAACACTGGCCTGTGTTCTCTATCCCCACTCCAAAACGACATAAGTGTTTTGGAAGGTTTTACTGATATTGGGTATCTCTCTGACCCACATAAAGGTCATTCCCAAACTGGTTAAGTGTCCACCATGGGTAAAGACTATGATATCTTGGAGGTCTATAGAATAGACCCTAGTCGCTATATCTTCGAACAATGCAGAGATTACCCATGTTCGAACAATTGGTTCGTGAATGTATATGGATTGGATCCATAATTACGCATGTTCGAACAACTGTGGTTTGAAGTCTACCATAGATGAGTCTACAAGCATTCAGGATAATGCTGCTTGTTTTAAACGAATGAAGTAAGGCTACATCTAAAGCGACAACACTAAGGATAATCAGCAATAATAAACTCTCCTCAAGATCAAAGTGAACTAGGTTCAATCTGAGGACAGTCTGGCAGGCTTGCTCACTAAGTCATTGCCTAAATTCCACTTTCGAGGAACTTGTTGGTAGCATCGTTTGCGGAAGTTATCAGAACTCCCATGACCATAGTCATTAGGGGGAGATGCAGACATCAGGGGGAGATGTCTATATGTATGGTCTCGAAACGTGAAGGGTATATTGTCCCACAGAGTTATTTTTGTCCCCTTCGACCGAGGTTATTTTTGTCCCACAGGGTTTTTATTACTCGACAAGGTTTTTAACGAGACAACTAGAGAAGCACCATGTTTGGGTGACACAAGGGGAAGTGTTCAAGTAAATCCAGAATTTGTGTCTGACCCAAACTCGAGGTTACTTGCTCTAGTTGAACTAGAGTTTATATTAGAGATATTCTCGGAGAATCTTAGGAGATATCCAATCAATGTACGATTATGTTTCCATGTACAACTCTATCTCTATGCTTGTAATCCTCTATATAAGCCTCCCTATTATCAATGAAAGCACGATTCAATTCTCTCCCAATTCAGTTTTCCTTAAATAATTTTATTATTATTATTGTTTTTTTGAATCAAAAGAATGAAAAGATGGTAAACTTGGGCATTTGATTAAACACAAGTAAAAAAGCCTAGCCTAATATAGAAGCCCACGAAGGGTACAGTGGAAACATAAACAAAATTAGTCTAAACATAGAGGCCGAAGAAACATTATAACTAGAACTAGTCCAAACCTAAACCTAGATGGATCACCGATCTCCGGTGGAGGAGACTATTTCTTCCACTGAACGCCGCCGCCGTCGAACAATGATGTGGTGATTCCATTGCCGAAAACATCAAATAGCTCTCCTGTATGCATCTCCGGGACTTTGATCAAGCACCGGTAGATGGTGAAACTCTGAAAAGAAGCTCACTCCTCCATCCCCAAATGGACTGAGCTGCACCACCACCAGTGTCCAGTTTTGATACGAAGAAAATGAAATTAAAGAAAGAAACTAGGAGGTATCTTTTATATCAAGCTAGTTGCTCTTTAAATTACTTTGGCTTTAATTGCCTTTTGTTTTCTTTTTTTGGATCTCTAGCAGTTGCAAAAGGACAAAATGGAATATAGTTAGTTATGACATCCTTTTTTTTTTCTCTCTAACCTAGCTGTCTGCGACTAGGGTTTGCCTTCTCACTTGAGAAGGTTATACTGCATCCATTCGTATGGATATTCTTAGTTGGAATTGTAGGGGCATTGGTAATCCAATGATAGTGAGGGCGTTGAGGGATTTGGTAGCTCAGAATCAGCCTCAAATTGTGTTTTTGATGGAGACTAAGATCAACGATCTGAGAGAGTTTCATGCATTTCAACGTGAGTTGGGCTTTGCCCATTCAAAAGAAGTTCTTAGCGTCGGACAGTCAGGCGGTTTAGGATTGTTTTGGACGGAGGAGGTGGATGTGCAAGTTTGAACATCGTCTGCCCATCACATTGATATGGAGAATAGGGCTGGTCCGGGGGAGCCTAGATGGAGATTGACAGGATTCTATGGCTATGCTAGGACTTCTGAATGTGATCAATCCTGGCAACTAATCCGGGATCTCTGTGATTTGGATGCACTCCATTGGGTCATCATTGATGACTTCAATGAGATTTTGAATAATAGTGAAAAGACTAATGGTCCTGTGCGGCTGGAATGGCAGATGAGGGGATTCTGAGACGCGTTGGGGTACTGTGATCTAGTTGATTTAGGGTAATAGGGTGCCAAGATGACCTGGTGGAACTCGGAGACGCAACTCCGGCTTGATCGGGCTGTGGGAACGGCAACTTGGAGTGATATATTCAGTTTTTCTAGGGTTATGCATCTTGCTCCTAGTGATTCAGATCATACTCCAATTGTCTTGCAAGCCAGCATCGTACCACTACCCAAGAGACCTAGGCGACATAGGTTCAAGTTTGAATCGTTCTGGCTACAGCATGAGGAATGTGATCCTTTGGTTTTGTCTAACTGGCAGACTAAATTTAGAGGAGTTCCTATGTATACTGTAACATGCCAAACCTGAATTCACCGGTTTACTAGTCATTTGGACGGTGAACGATCTTTACTTTCACTTTTACTGTCGTTTCAGTACTTGTAGTGGCCCTAAAAGTTGACTTTTTGGTCAGGTCAAAATTTGAGAAAATGTTCTTCATGAAAGTTGTAGAAGACGTTAAACCGAGCGTGTGCATATGTGGTACGTAAAAATTGGAGTTCGTATGCGTAAGTTATGAGCGAAATACGAAAGTTACTGTTCATAGTAAGTTTCTATAAAAGGTGGAAACTACTGTGGTAAGTTTCCATTTTCGGAAACTTACCGAGTTTTCTGTCTCCTGACCCCCGATCTTTTCCTCCTCTTCGGCCCGATTTTTCCTCCACCGATTTCTTCCTCCTCCGGACACCCCACGACGGAATCCGGGCACCGGCAAACTGGCCTCCTCCTCCTTGTCACACCTGCCGTGGTGTTTTTCGATGACTCGGCTGAAGGAGCTCGGATTTGAGCTGTGAAGCTCACTGTAGCAATTTGGAAGTTTCGTCGATTTCCAGCGATTCCGACCTTCTCCGGTCACCTAACCGGCGTCGAAGGTGCGGTTTTCGCCAATGATCATTTTCCCCCAGCCTTGAGCCACGATTTGCAATGTAGAGGGAGAATCGACCAAAACCTGATCCTAGGGTTCTTGGATTTTCTGGGTTTTCTTCGCTGGCCAATTTTGAGCACTTAAAGGTAAAATTAGAATGTGCTGTAGTTGAGAAACTTGTTGGGTCTGTTGTGATGTTGCTGCTGCCAAAATTTGCGCCACCACTGTAGGTGGCGCGTGGAGGCACGTAGGGCAGTTTTCTGACTTCGATTTTTAGCCTATTAAATCCTATAATTGATGTAGAGCTCGTAAATGTGAATTTGGTTGGAATTGAAGAAAAGTTGTGTTGATTATGAAATTTCCGGAATTTAGAATTTTCATTACCGATTTACAAGAATCCGACCGTCGGATATCTTTCGGTTCTGCATTGGAACCTTTAAATTAACGAATTGGTATTAATGGTATAATTTGGGTTGAATCCGAGAAGAAGTGAAGATGTGATTATGAGGATTTGATTTTAGGAATTGTATTTAATTGCCGAATTGTTATTCATGAATTATAATTGTGTACAGGGCGATATACCGAGCTATTGCTGGATGAAGAAACTTGTGTGCGTGATCGCCTAAATAGTACTGTGAGTGGATATTTATTTTAAATTAAATGTGCATGCAGTATATTATTATTTTTCCGATTGAGGTTTAATTTATTATTTGAATTATTGAGTGTTATGATTTTATGAGCTTGATTTCTTGAAATTTATTATGCTCTATGAGTTACGGGATTTTTTTAGTGGATTTCCTTCCCGAGGGCTTTCAATAGATTTTTCAAGCTATTTATTTATGAGTTATTGAGTTGGGAAATGATTTTCGGGAAGTGACTGATTAAGAAAATATTATGAGAACTATTGATTTCGAATATCGGTTTTTATGAGGATTCACGAGTACGAATGTTTCATCGAATATTTGAGCATGATTGAATTATCGAGATTTATTGAAATTTTGAGCTCCGCACTTATCAGCCTTGAAGTTAGATTGAGATTTCTTTCCGAAAGCATTTATTGATTTACTGAGTATTTGATTTATGCTTTCGATGATTTATTGAGATATTGAGGTTTGAGTTATCGAGATATTCTTAAGTTATGCTTTCGGTGAATTATTGATGACTTATTGGATTAATAACGGGTTTCCTTCCGAAAGCAATTATTTTAAGGAGGTTGATTCCAGTTTATTGAGGAGGCAACTAAGTCAGCGCATGCATGCATTACCTAGTCGGCAGTCCCTTCTAGGTAATAGTCTGGTCGGCAGTCCCTTTCGGTGAGTCACCTGGTCGGCAGTCCCTTTCAGGTGACATGAGATAGTTGGTCGGCAATCCCTTCTAACTACCTGTGGCTAGTTGTCAGTCCCTTCTACCCACCGCCTCCTATTCCGGTTGGCAGTCCCTTCCGATGCGTCACCTGGTTGACAGTCCCTTCCAGATGACATGAGGTAGTCAGTTGGCAGTCCATTCTAACTACATGTGGATAGTTGGCAGTCCCTTCTACCCACCGCCTCCTATTCCGGTTAGCAGTCCCTTCCGATGCTTCATCTGGGTGGCAGTCCCTCCCGGATGGCATGAGATGATTAGACAGCAGTCCTTTCTAATCATCAAATGATATTTTCTTGAAAAGGATTGAGTTGGAAATATTGTGAAATCTCACTGCATGTCGGTTTTGTTAAGAAGATATTTGAAATATGATTACTTATATGAGGGATTGGAGATTTTAAGAGATTGCAAGATGTTCTATTTTACGTGATTAAGATTGCAGTAAAGATGATGATTAAGAGTATTTCCAAGATTGTTACTGCATGCGAGTTTTTAGAGAATAACTTGGGAAAACATTAAGTTTTACTTATTCATTCGAAATTACTTAATTTTCATCCACTCACTCTAACGATTTTTTTTAAATGTTTTCCCCTGGGCCCTTAGGTTTTAAATGCCCAGTTTGCAGGCCAGTTTAGCTTGAGGTTGAGCATACTTGGGGTTGAGGCATAACTGTCATAGCTTCCGCATTATACAAGTATCGGTCCTTTATCTTGTATTTTATCTCTGTACGTATGTACCTTAGATTGCTCTGATAACCTATGAGATTAATATTCTTAAGTTGAGAATTGTTTGTGAAATGGGACATGTTGTGATATAGGGAGCAGGGTGGCTCTAGAAGAATAAGGGTGCATTATTTTAGAAGTGTAAATGTCTTTCTACAGGTTTTTGGGTAGTCCACTTTTAGAGGGAGTTTCGCCAAATTTTTTGTAGAATTTATTCTGAGGAGGGCCCCGCAGAGCCACTTTGGATTTTCAAAGTGAAATCCGGGGCGGGTCCTGTCATATACGTTGACTCGAAAGATTATGTGTACTAGAAGAGCTCTTGAAGGTTGGCAGCAAAGTACCTTCCGCTTTCGTCAACAACAAATGTTTGAGATTTGTGGCAGGCTAGAATATTTGATGTCTGAATCTCTTACCTCGGAATATCATGAAGAGAAAAAAGTTTTGATGGATTCACTTCAACATCTTCTTTCTCAGGAAGAAGCGTTTTGGAAGCAAAGGGCTAAAGTTACCTGGTTACAAGAGGGTGATTTGAAAGAGAAAGAATGTTTTGTTGGGGTTATTTGATTCAGAGGGCAGATGGAGGGATGATGATGAGGGTATGGAGACGGTTGTTACATCCTACTTTTCTAAGATGTGTACGGCTACTAGTTTGGATGTAGAGGCTATTGATTTGACCCTTGATGCCATTCAACCTTGTGTGACTAGTGTCATGAATCAAAAACTTTGTGCTCAGTACACAGAAAGCCTAGGGGTTTTGGTTTTGATCGTTCTTGGATTGAGATGGTTATGCAATGTGTGAGTTCTAGTCATTATTCCTTTCTTATCCGTGGAAAGCCTAGGGGTTATGTGATTCCTTCTCGAGGATTAAGGCAAGGAGATCCTCTCTCTCCTTAACTTTTTTTGCTTGGTGCTGAAGGTCTCTCGGCCTTGTTACAAAAAAAGCAACAAATGGGGTCGTTGCCTGGGATGGCCATTTGTCGAACTGCTCCTTCAGTCAATCATTTGTTGTTTGCAGATGACAGCATGCTATTTGCTCAGGCTACTCCAGAAGCTTGTTTCCAGATTCAGGAGATTATTGACGTGTATGGTAGGGCTTCGGGTCAAGTGGTAAACTTTCATAAAAGCTCAGTTGCTT